>JASSUY010043243.1:0-14037 GCA_032466535.1 Forpus xanthops | reverse complement strand
AAGGGGGGGGGGGGTGCACAGAACTGTTTGAGGGGCCTCAAACCACGACACCCATTTATCAGTCTTTTTCAAAATGGATGATTATGTTGCTGCTCGTTTATCTTGTCACTAGATTACAATTTACTGTAGTCATCTACTTTCTAAATGGCTGGTTAGGTTAAATGCATCATCCCACCCATGAACCCTACTGAAGACCGGAAATGTAGAACACAGACCCTGTAAGTACAGAGAAATGGTTAAGCATGGTGATTTCTATACATTCTTTTTTTTTCCCATTAAACTATTCTTTTTAAATGGTGTCTCTATTCTCCTAGGAAAATCTATGCAAAGAAACTACAGTAAATACTGTTTTTGTTGAACAAGCTTTTCCACTATGAAGACAGAAAAAAAGTAGGAGCATATTTCACTCCTTGAAAAGGTTAGCAAACTATTTTGTAAAGTGGTTTCCTTGGGGCTCTCCAGAACAGCTGGGCCAGTTCTATGCAGAAACAATGCACAGAAGATATAAGGGGACTGAAGTCTTTTGAACCAGCAGCTGTGCTACCTGCGGCTCTCCATAACAAGCAGACCAATTCTATGTGGAAACAGAATGAGCACAAGATATAAAAAGATCAAAATTGTTTGAACCAGCAGCTGTGCTACCTGCAGCAGTTAATCTTCCCTGGCAATCTGTTAGAGACAGACATTCCTCAGGCGAAGAGGACTAAGAGGCTTTTGCTGACTGCTGTTCCTCTGAGAAAAGCTAAGTCCAATTCTCTCTTCATGTTACTGAAATACTTAAATTGTGGAGTTGTATATATCAGGGGAAAAAAGATAATTTTAATCTGCTTTGTTGAAAAGGACATTCCTGATTACTTGTTTTGAATAAAAGCATATTTGCAGCTCATTTCTTAATTTAACTTTAATGTTAAATGTTAAAATATTTTACTATGAGGAGGCTGATATCACATAAGTTAATATATATAATAATACTACTAATAATAATTTCTGATTATTTCTGTATCCCATATTTCACTTTCTTCACATACCAATCTCAAAGACTTTCTTGGTGATACGATACCAGTTTTAGTGAAAACAACCCTTCCTCCCCTTGTCCTAGGTTCTCTTTTCATAACTTCATAAAAATCACATCTGTAATTTTTCTGTCCTCCAAGAGTACACGGTTGTATTAGATAGTATCTCTGAAAAAGAGCTGTCAGAAAATTAATTTAAGATCTATATGTATATAATAAGGACTACTAGCAAATATATCTGTCTTTCTTATTTTCTAATTACAGCTGAAAAAAACACAGAAGCTACAAGCCTGTCTAAGCTTTTCTCTAGGAAGGAACTTGACTAATGAAGAGGTGGTTTTTAATCCTTTCAACCTGATGAAATCTATGTTGATTTTGGTCTTAACAGTGTTCTAAATTATTCTAGTCTAAATTAAAATTATTGCACAGTTTGTATTTGTTGGACCACGAGGCTCAGTTATGCTCTATATACTGAAAAAAGCAACAAGAAATGCTAAAGGTCTGTGCCATACAGAAGTATGCCAAAAGCTGTTTCAGGTAATTTTTCTCTTGTGCTGAAAATAGAGACCTATGTTTGGTATTTAGAAGTTAAGTTCTATACAGATAATAATTTCACCATTGAAGTGCTTTTGAGATATTTTCACTGATGTGAATTAAAGATAAAAGTGGAAGGAAGTTATTCATAGGATTTGAAGAAAACATTTTCAGAACACTACACAATTCTCAAGAATTCAGATGATTTCTTGCATCCTGTGAGAGCTCTTCTTGCTATGATTCATTGTACTGAGTATCTCAGATTCTTCATCTTCTTTCAGAAGGTTGTATCCCTCATTTCTCAGTGTACACTAACACTCCCTGCAAATACACCAAATCCACAGTAATTACCATTTAGGAAACTGAATCCTCAAAACTAGCAGATTACTAAAAAGATACTGCAAAATTCATGTCTCAAATCACTTTCAGAAAGAGACACTAATGAATATAGTTGTTCTTCATCAAGAAGGAAGTGACATTTTGATGCCCAAGAACTTGGTTTAAAACTCCAAATTATCTCCTCAAGAAATTGGCTAGGAATGCAGGTTTACTAAACACTTTAGCTTTTCTTCTGGATGTTACATACGGTATTGGATATTCCACACAGGGAGAGGCAGAGTAATGTAGGATGCTTGAGCCTAAAGAAGAGATAAGGCTTTAGGAGTGAGTGAGATGTGACAAACATTCATAAAATATAAACTGTTAAAACCTTACTCATTCACTGTCTCACCAGTACAAGAAGAGCTCTTCGATGAAAAATGGCAGTTTCAAAACAAAAACAAACAAACAAACAAAGATGGTGTCTCTTGTACAGCTTCTGGCTATGCTGTGGAATTCCTCTTTAGAGCATATTGTGGGTGATAAAGCTTCAAATATATTTAAAGGAAGATTAGTGGAAGGGAAATTCATTGAATATTAAACACACTGGAAACACTGCATCAGGAAGTGTCTGGTGAAAAAATGGTTACAGAATGGAAAAATGTATTACTTAAAAAACATATTTCCTAATGAAAATTGCATTCTCACACCAGTGGGTTGTTAGTTCAACACAGCAGCAGTTTGTTAAAAAGTCCTAGTTGTATGATTCAGTTGCCAAGGAAAAATTCTAAATTCTTCCCACAGAAGTACCAGAACACAGAATTGTAGAAGACTACAAAGATGACAAAAATATTTAGCAGCACTGGCATTCAGTAAGTAATCTAAGCATAAGTATAATGAGAAGTCCGTTAGTGTCCCAGTGAACAAGCTAAGTATAAGCCCGTTGTGTGGCATGGCAAAGAAGGACAGAAGTATCTTGGTCTGCATTAGGTAGAGCAATGTCAGCAGTTCAGATGAGGTGACCATTCCCCTCTACTGAGCCCTGGTGAGACACACCTGGGTCCAGATCGCAATAAAACAGATATAAATTTACTCGAGTGAGATGATCAAAGGGCTATGACTGAAGAATTGGAGAATCTATTGTATGAAGAAAGGCTGAGAGCTGGGAATGTTTAATCTGGAGAAGGGAAGGCTCACAGTGATTTTGCTAATGTGTTATAAACACCCAGTGGGAGAAGATGGACACAGACTTTCCTCAGTGGTGCCTGCTAGCAGAACAAGAGGAAATGGGCAAAACTGAAACAAAGAAAACTGCAACAAAGAAAACTACATCTGAATATAGCAGAATACTGCTGGCTTTTTTAAAAAGAAAATAGTATTCTACAGTTTATGAGTGTGTAAATGCATTATATCTTGCATTTACTATGAATCCACAATATTCTGATGAAAAATATTTTAAAGTTTGCAATCTTCTATTTAAGTCTGACTGTAATGATAATTAAAGATTCATGGATCTAATCAAGTTCCTCATTTGTAATGCATGATCAAACCTTGGTTCTGTCCACAGGCAGAAAAAGAATTGTACTTGCTCTGACAGATTTTTCCAGTCATAAGTTTTTTCTGTTCCCCAAATACCAAGAATGCTCAATATGCTCAGTATATGATACTTTGTGAATTTACAAAGGTCTAATATTCATGTGGTTGGATCAAAAATCAAACCAGCATTTAGATGAAACATTAAACAAACATTTTTCTAAGGAAGCACAAGCATTTGTTGTATGTATTTACTGTCCTGGGAATGGAAGGTGATCTGTTGTGGAGTCAATTTCTGCTTTGCATCTTCAATAAATAAATGTTATCAGTGTAGATTTGCAAGCTTAGCATGCCAAAAGAAAAGTTATGCTTTCTTTATAACAGAGTAAGCACCAATAGTCGTGAGGAAGCCAAAATTGAGGGTGTTTACTGAGCTTAGTTTTATTTTGTTTAATCATAGAACCACAGTCACAAAATTTTTAAGGTAGACACTTCTGTAGATTATCTTGTCCAGTTACCCTGTGCATGCAGGACCACCTAGAGCTGGTTGCTCAAGACCACATCTAGATGGCTTTTGAATATCTCCAAAGATGGAGACTCTATGACCCTCCAGACAAACTGTTCAAATACTTGACCACTCTTGCAATAAAAAGGTTTTTTCTTATGTTTAATTGGAATTTTCTGTAATTTAATGGCATGTGTTTACTGCCTTCATCAGGTATTTATACACATTGCCAAGATTCCCCTGAACCCTTTCTTGTTCAAGTTAAACAAGCCCAGCTCTCTCAGCTTCTTCCCACTTTTCAAATACTTCAAGCCTTTAACAATCTTCACATCTGAAGTATGAGATATTTGGTCTACATTTCTATATACTGAACTGAAGATGAAACAATTTTGTTCAGGTTTTCAGATACTAAATAAAGTTATTAATATAGGAATTAAATAATATAGCACTGGTATCACTACCATCACTGTCACTGGATACATTACAGAGACAGAGGAAATATTCTCATTTCTTTGAAATAAGACAGAGCCATCTACTCTGAGAAGATCACTTGAGGTCATTTATCACAGGCTCACCAACCAGATAATCTCATCTAGGCAAGAATTAGATATCCAAACTGCAATGGATTGAAATTTCAGGAAGACTTTTTTTTCAGTGCTCCTTGTATTTAGTTCTATGCAGTTCTCTGCTCTGCTTGCTAGAAGAGCTAAGCATTATTGCTCCTGATCCTGTACTAACTCTCACACTGTGTAGGGATCCAATTTCTGCTATAAGCGTCTTAATTCTGTTTCCAGAGGCTAACTGCTACATAGAAAATTGATTCATTTTGGTTGAGACTATTCACACCCTTACAGTCTAAAATATCTGAAGAAAAAAGTGAAGTAACAATTCTACTGAAAACATTCATTGCTCATCAGTAGCTGAATTTGTAGACAGCAAACAAGTATAGTTACAATTTTGTATGTTAGGAAAAAAACCCCAAACAGTAAAAAAATCCACCGTGAAATAGTTAAATGACATAGTACCGCTTAGTAGTATTGACTAAGAAAATCTAATTTTTACTTGAGATGAATAAAATTGAATATGAAGATCATATTCAATATTTTCAGTGAAGAAAAAAATTTTTTATACAAGTTTTTCATCAGTCAATACTCCTATGCATTAGGAATGTATTTTTTTAATCTGTTTGCAAAAGTCAGTCATTCCAATAGCAGAATATGTTACCTTCAAAAGAGTAAACTTTCTTTAGTATGAGAACAAAGCTTTCATCCTGACAGACTTAAGAGATACTCACTAGAGATACATGCATTTGCCTCAGCATTTTGTTTCACAAAAGTATGCTTCCTTCTTGGCAATAGATTCACTTAAAACTTCCAACACATGAAGTCCTTTATCTATAACTACTTTTAAGTTTTCATTAGCTTTATATTTTCTTTATTTGCGATGGAGAATGGAAAATGAAACACTTATGGGATGAGACCCAACAAACAGCTAAGCTGGCTTCTACATTCTTTCAGATAATCTCTTTATCTCTCACATACAGCAGCTACACTGGTCTCTGCTGCAGCTTTTACCTTGTGCTGAACAAGACACTTAAAGTTTTCAGACTCAATGGAACTTGCTGTGCAAGGATGTAAGGAAGAATGTCAGGTTTTCACAGAAACTTTTCAAGATATAAAAACAGCTACTCTGAGGCATAAATGAACCACTAGCATTTTGAAAAAGGTATTAAAGATTTTTGTTTCAAATAGTGAATTCTAACCTTATTTTTCTCTTATTTCTTTCTTCCACCTGGGATTAGAGGTAAGAAAGCAGAATTAAAAACAATGGCAGGCAATATGATTTTTTCCAATTTTTTATAAGATAGTAATATACTGGAAATATTATGATACTAATCTTAACTTCATAAATATTTAAGAATGAGATCTGAAGCAAAGACATCTAAATATAATTTTCAAAATCTTAAAGACAGTGTATTCAATAGTGGTTAAATTTATACTTCACATCTTTATTGAAGATTATGCCCTTGCTGTGCTTATGAGTGGACAAAAGTAAAAAAAAAAAAAAAACCCAAAAAATCCGTACGAAAAATAGATGTTTGGTTCTTCAAGGGCATTAATTTAAAAAAAGTATATAACCTGACTGGGAGGGAAAAACAGCTCTAGGAAAGTCATAATGGATATTAGGATATCTTTTGTCCACATGATCATTTGTTGCTGGAATAAATGATAATGTCAGTTGAACAGTGCATTCTTTCCAAAAGATTTGTCTGAGTTTATAAGTTATGCAGTTCAGTAAAGGGAAATGCAAGCAAAATGCAATGACGTGATAAGTAAGGAAATAAAAAGGGAGCATATATTGGTAATTTTGATATTTCTGGCCTTTTAAGTTATACAGTTATTTTACTGTAGAACTGCTATAACACCTAATAGAAAGTTTTCCAAAAGCATTCAAAGCCTAATTTCTACTGATTTTAGTATTTGGATAAACAAAATTACAAGTGGTAAATACTCCTAGGAAAATATTTTTGAATGTCTAAATATTAATGTATTCAAAATCTTAGAAACAGTGCATGCAAAAGGCCTGACAATGTTTGAGAAGTATCTGAGCAGAAACACTTAGTTGTCTCTGACAGCAAAAGTCTCAGTCAGGAGGACTCTCTCATAAGCCTTGTTAGTTCTATTATGCTCTTACGAAGAACAAAATTAAGAACGAATTAGTCTAGTATAAAAATAATGCAAAGAAAAAATAAAGGAAAAAAAAAAGAAATAAGTTATTATCAAATCTTCTGTTCAAAAGCAGAAGTCATTAGGGCAATGTGAAATACAAAAATACATTGGCATATTTGTGGTTTAAACTATGACATCCTCTAGATAGTCCAAATCCTCCAAAGCAAATGATATTCTATGATTCTATAATTAAAGCTCTTCAGTACCTTGGTTCATTTCCATCTTGCTCCCCCATCCCCATTAGCAGATACTCTTTTGCATATGTTGCAATAATGCAACATTTTTGGAAAAATGTTGATAATTTAGTAGAAGAGAGGAATCAAATGGGATCTAAGTTAAACTCAGGCTCCATAGTGAAGAAAAAGTCTGAGTGCAACAGATAGTAAAAAGCTGAGGTATTTGAGCAATTTAATTTCTGAAGGATACTGTTGTGTTTTAAGAATCCCTTAAAATCCTTTCAAAAGAGATTTAAGAATTCCTGTCATTTACACTGATTAACACCCACTACTTCTTTAATTAATACCACTGAATTGCTACCATTACTGTTGAACTAAAGCCTATATTAGCATACTCTACTTCATAACAAAAAAAAAAAAATCCTATTTCAAGAATCAGAGAAATTTTAATTCAGTCTCTTTAAAAATACTCGTGGTTATGCTCACGTTAATTTAAAAAAATGATGTCTTTAATTTACAAATAATTTCACACACACAAAAAGGAAAACACGGTTAATTCAAAAACTATTTTGCCAAATATCTTTACTATTCTGCAGTTCTATAAGAAGTTGTTGAACAATAGGCTCTTTCAAATCTTTAGGTGCTTGCATATCCTATTTAAGTCAGTAAAATCAAACATTTAAGTCTTTTTCAGTTTTGGAATTCATAATGCCTCATAATCTCTTCCTCAGATTTTACATCATTCTTATCATAAACAAATATACCACAGAAAGGGGTAGTTTTCATTATGCAAGCTCTCAAGCTTTTTCTGCACTAGAAGCTCATTACCTGTGTATGGTCTGCAGTTATAGCCTGCAGTTCTTGAATTAGACAAGCAGAGCTATTTACTGGGGGAAGGAGCTATTTTAACAAAATAATTCAGTCACTTCTCTGAAAATACACTCTACCATTATTGTATCAGCAAATCCGTGCAGAGTTCCAGATTTTTCTGCATAATATTCTATTTTAATTATAACCAACTTCAAACTGCAGAGTTTTGAAGGCACATCCATGCCTGACATTATGTCCTATGAAAAGTGTTGTTAAATACTGTCATAATAGGCAAGTGATAAATATATTTTTAGTGTCCTTTGTGTACTAACTGACTTCAGAATAAGGCATTAACCATGTTTTACTTGGTGTCAACAAAGTTTTGACTGAAAATATAGTCCAATAGAAACTCTATGTAATAGTTAAAAGCCCCATGTATAATAGATGAAATAAATAAGAAAAAACATGCAAATAAACTATAACATAATCCTTTTAGATCTCAGATATAAGGCATTACTCCTCTGCAGTGAGATATAGTTACCCATATGCAAATTTTAAGAGAAAAAGACACTTGGGCCATAACTTTAGTTACCTGTCTTCTAGGCGTAAAATGTACATATATTTGTTCCTGTTTTGCCTTTATTTTGCTGACAGCACATATCAATGGGACACATCTTCAGTGATAAAAATCCATTAGCTGCAAGAAGAGACAAATGGAAGAGATACAATTATAATTAACAATGAAATAAATGTCACTCAGCTTTTCTAAACAATGCTCGCTTTTCAAACAAAAGTTTTGAATTAATCTCCACCTTTCACTCTCAGATGCCAATATATCCCTGACATTTTCAATTCATAATTCTCAAGATCTCTATAAAAAAAAGGTGTGTGGGGGTGAAAGACCAGAGGTTTTGAAAGCCAATTCAGTTATGTGGCTGATATTAGCATAGCAGTATTTTTTTTTGATACTTCCAGTAAACTCCTTGGTATTTTTTCCAAACATTTAAAGGCAGCAAAAGGTTTCTTAGGATAGATTCTGATATTCATGTGAACAAATACAAAAGTACTGCCTCAGGTGTTATCCTTAGTTTTTAACAAGGTGAGACACACAAAGGAATTTAGAGCACTGTAAACTTAACAATGAAGCAAACAACAACAAACCAGAGGACAATTATGGGAAAAATGTCCAAGGAAACAACAGAGGAAATTAAGGCATTTGTGAAAAGAAAATACCTAGCCTGTGAGTGGGGTGATCATTGAAGGCAATTGACTGACATAAGGCACATGACAGGAGCTTAAAGCTGAGGAAGGGCATAAAGTGTTTGTTACAATATTAGCACTACCCATTATGTGGGATGCCACAACACATACAGCATTTAATAAATGTTAAAGATGCATCCATATGTGAAAACAATTTAAGTGTGAGATACTGCCTTTCTTACCAGGTAAAACATTGAATAGTTTTATCTTGACATTTTCTCCAACAATAATTTTCCTTATGATTGAGTATAATGTGTTCCATATATTGCCAGTTACAATTATCAGGCTGGAATGCTCCAAAGACAGATAAAAAAATACCTTGATGTTATTGCACATTATGACAATTAAACCATAGGACTAACTCATATTCCTATTGACATAGTATCTGTTTAAAATAAAACTGCAGTAGGAGCAGTTTTACTGAACTGGTCAAAGTTCAGTAAAACAGATGGTGTGTATAATTTTGCCGTGCCCATAAAAAGTTTTAGAGGAACAGCAACAGAAGTCTATCTTATGGCCAAATAAAGTCCCATTCACATTATCCCTGAATGAACAACACTGGTAATTCCTATTCTTTTTGGAACAATTTCCACATTTATCTAAATTTCTATCAGCCACTTTGCTGCAAGCATATTCATAATAATAATGGCACCTAATCCAGTTCTTAGCGCAATAATTTAGGCATATTAACTTTTCTTTATTGTGCAAACTGTTACCCTCCCAAATCATTACTTGTAGGTGGTGATGACTGATTTATAAGGTATTATTTAAACTGGAATAATATACTTCTGTTTATTCTGAAAATTTTATTAATAAATTTACAAAATGTGCAGTAGGTCAGCATCAGTAGCCTTCTGTTTTGAAGGAGATTATGTTGTTATATAAACAAAGAGGAGCGGATTTAATAGCAGGATCTATTTGTAAATCTCGCATTCCAGTACCCCAATCCTAAAATAAGCTATCATCTCCCTGTATCTTCAAAACTAAAACAGATTCTTCAGATCTAATCCACCTGTTATGCAAAAGCTTCTTAAAGACTTAATGTGTAAAGTGACATTCTACTTGAATCTTTTTATACATTGCGTTATGTATAGAAAAGTCTGCAGAATGTGGCTGCAGAATTGAGTGGGCAATTTTGGTGTATCTATCCTTATGAGAAAAACAAGTTGAAATGGATGATAGCCATCCTATTTTTAGGCTGATTTTTCAGGCTGGCAGTCATCCTGTCCTGTTAGCAAGGACAAATATGATTGCCTTTGCTGTATATTATACTTAACAATTATGATGACTGTTATTGTTTCCTGAAATTCTTTGGTTCAGAAATCTCTTCTAGGTGTTTTTATGTCATATAACTTGGTATTTACTTACATCTTTTTTACTGCTGAAATACCTAAGTAATCCAGCCCATTATTGCAGCAACTGCACAAAGGTAATGAAAAACAACCTTTTTTCAAAACTTCTGACACAGGAGAAAAGCCATTAGAAGAGCTGAACATTCATGTTAGGACAAAGAACAAAGAGACATGACAACACACATAATGAGATAAACTAGAATTAGAATTGGGTTGTTGTTGTTGTTGTTTACTAAATATTTTTACATTAAAACATGTTGATTCATTAAACTGGAATTGTTATAAGGAAAAGATGGCTTTAGATGAATACAGAAACTCAATAAAGAACTGAATTGAAATTATGGTAATGAAATATTTTGATTTTTTTTTATATAAAGATATATGAAAAACTTGAATATATTTTTCACCCAGCATTATTCAAAACCAGTAACAGAAGTGTGCTGTGTGCTTAGGAGTTAGAAGATTGTGTTTTCTGCAAATATTAAGGAAGAGCTGTGTGTTAAAAGGTACCTGAAGCAGAACAGGATTGTCACAAAAGGATAAGACATAAAAGTTAAAGAAACCTGGGATAAGATTAAGGTCAGCATCGTTTGGCAGAATGGCTCTCAGAAATGTCCTTTCAATACGACCAGATGGAAAGAGTACAGGTCAAATGTGTATGCTTCTGAAAGTAAAAAGAAATAGTCAAAGAATGGGTGTACTTAATGGCAGTTGTCTAGTTGTTGCTGTAAATAGGCAGGCAGCACAGTTCAATGTGGAAGATGATTCTAATACAGTCTTTTTTTTAACACAGTAATTTAATACAGTTGAGATAAGTTTTACATGAGAAATCAGGAAAAGACAGTTGTTCATTATTACTGCATTATTTTGAGAAGTCACTGTAGTAGCCTCTAACAACAGCAAAAAATAAAAAATTAGGGACCATCTTGGTCAATTTTTACTTCCTTCTCGTTTTCTTTTTTATTTCATTAAGACAGCACATAACTTTAAGTTGTGTGATACTTTGAAACCCTTTTGGATTTTTACAGCTTTCAGAAGCAATATGTGACCTAAACACTGGGATACATCCAGCTCTGCTTTGAAGGTTCACATAAATGTCCAAAGAAAATATTTAAGGTGATGAGAAAAAAAAAAATAAGAAAATATTAGTAATCCTATTGTCCATTATCCACAGAAGACTTTAGCATACAGCAGGGTATTTCTACTTATAAAGGCTGTTGCATGTTAATGTCACATATTTGTTAGGATAGTTATTGAAGATTACTTACACATCAAAACAGTACTGAATTGTCTTGTGAAACAATTGAAAATTGTGAAACTTTATGAATAAGAATCAGACCTGATGTTTAAAGATCAAAGTTTTAAAAGAAAGGAAATTTTATGTTAGATTTAATGGCAACTAATTGTGTGTATAATTAAAAGATTTATTTGACTACTATTACAACGCAGACTTGCACATCTGAGGAACAAGCTGCAGATATTGCTACTACATAGCTGAAGAATTGGACTTTTACTATAATGAGGTCTGTCCTCTTGAAAATAAAATCACTACCTGAAGTCCGTTTGCTGAATATTCAGAAACTGCTATCTTTCATTGTTTCCTTTGATGGCATATTCTATACACAAGCAGAAAAAAAAAAAAAAAGCAAATGAGATGAAAAGCCAGCCACACTGATTATGTACATAAAGTTTTGCTGTCTTGGTTTTGGGTTTTGCTTTTAATCTTAGGAAGTTTTATGGTCCCAAAACAAGAAAAGACAAAACAAAACAAACAAGCAAGCAAAAACAAACGAACAAAAAAACCATCCAAACCACCAAATAAAAACCTACTACACAATAAAAAAATAATACCTAGAAAAGTCTGAGAGATTCATGTTTCTCTTCCCTAAGGTTGCGACACCTCAATCTTTCTGGACACACTGGTTGGCTTGTGTTCAATTTGGCATCTACAGGCATCACAAGGACTGGTATCGTGCAGCCAGGAAAAAAAGCTGCAGTGTATTTGACACAAAGTTGAAGATGCTTCATTCCCTTTATAAGATCCTTTTTTTACATTATTATCATGTGTCCTTACACCTTCTTGTCAGTCACAGATATAAAAGGTTTCAAAGAGGAAGTATCAGGAACAGCAAGCAAAAAGTTATTGACACCCTCTCACCCCCCTAATAAACCTAAGAGAAGTTACTAAAGGCAAATTGTGTCTGTCTTATAAGTAGCTTGAATATCACTGACTCTATTAACTGCAATATAGACATATCACCCATGATATCATAGAACTATAGCAACTCAAAAAGCAGACAACAAAAGAGAAATTCTCTTCATTTTTTCCATTTGCAAAGGACAAACTTCCAACTGCCAGATTCTCTGACCTAGCAAAATAGTATCAACTGCCATCATCCAACACTTTTTCTGACATTTAAATAGTGAAAGCTCCAGAGGATCAAGGAAGAAATCATAACATGTATTTAGGAAAGTTCTGACAATTTACCACTATTTCCCTGAATTATAAATGTAATCAAGGTTCATATTAAAGCTTATTGAAGGTAATATCAAGAAATATTGATTTCAAATATTTGAAGAACTTGGTGAAAATGAACTAAATTTAGTTGGAATACAGATAGTGTCCTCCTGGCAAAGGATAGTTTGACAGAGAGTTAGAGCCATTATTGTCTCACCATCTGTTGCCCAATATAGTATCTTCCAACCGTTTAACAGAGAATCTGTCTTATTCTTAGCTCCAGCACAATTACACAATGAAATGGTCATGAAAAAATTCTATGACAATGTGAATGCCCCAAACAATCCCCTAGTAGCTCTATCAAAGAATTACCGCATATTATCATATATAGGAAGTGATCAATCTTGGGTCTTCAGAAGATGAAGAAAATAATTCACTTGGAAACCTGATGATTTTCTTGTAAGTCAGTAGTTCTAATGATCTTTATTAGGGATTAATACAGATTTCTACCTATCCACTTCTTAGTGCTTTTAGCTTCCAAAACTCTCCAACCCAAACTTAGGACTTTACAAACAGTCATGGAAATTTGCATAAACTTCTCCTCTCTTCAATATTAAAGACTGAAAAAACATTGAGCAGGGCAACTGAAGGCAATGTATTGTCAGAAAAAAAAATTACATAATAGAGTTTGTTTTACATACTCAATAAGTTTCATGCTAAACCAATTAATCATTTTTTTCCCTACAGTATGATCATTCTAGAATCTGACATTTCTAATTTGGGATGAAATACTTTATCTGAATCACAAAACTTCTTTTAATACTCACTTTCAGTACTCACAACCACCTTATATTCATTTCTTCATGTGTCAGTATTGCCATTTCAGACTTATGTGTTAATAAATCCTGGAATGATATCTATACATGAATATTCCATTTTTATTACTTCCGAGTATTTTGTAGTAGATTTGATCTGAGCTTATTCTGCATGACAGAAAACCTCCCAAACCCTTTAATTTTGTGACCTCTCACACTACCAAACTAACCTTTCCTTACTGAAACATTTTGTTTTCCTGATCATATGATCAAAAGGCATTGGGGTGAACCTCACATCCCATCTTCCTTGCAAAGATTTTCACCATAAATGAAATGTAGAGTTCTTATTTTCACCAGTGGTGTGATTTGTTTATAAATCATGTTTCATTAATTTTTACTGTGATGGTCTTTTTTTTTTCAGTCAAAACCACAGCTGCAGCTAAATACATTTTAACAAAGTTTCTGAAGTCCATATAAATTTTCTTCCTTTATAAAGGTAAATAATTGATAAGATGAAAGCAAGGAGTCTATAGA
>JASSUY010043242.1:0-17973 GCA_032466535.1 Forpus xanthops | reverse complement strand
CTGATCATCCTCGTGGCCTCCTCTGCACTTGTTCCAACAGTTCCATGTCCTTTTGATGTTGAGGACACCAGAACTGCGCACAATACTCCAAGTGAGGTCTCACGAGAGCAGAGGGGCAGGATCACCTCCCTCAGTCTGCTGGTTATGCTCCTTTTAATGCAGCCCAGGCATACAGGGAAACACATGGAGATGTACTTAGCTCCACAATGACAGAAATGAAACTGTAAGTCCCAAGATCCTTCCAGAAGCATCTTAAGATCACCCTTAATCTTCCAGGAGATCAGTAAGTTTCCTCAGATGACAAGTTGTCATCCAGAGCCATCAACCCAAGATGAAAGTCCATGCCACAGTGGGCAGATGCTTGTTCAATTCAAAGATGCCAAAGGTGCAGGTACATGTGAGTACTCTCTCTGTACGAAGTGTGCTGCAACCTGATGGAACACCGTGTCTCGGATATCAAGGGGGACAAAAATATCAATAGGCTCCTGGGGGAATTAACAATTTGCTGGAGGATGGCTCTAACACTAGCAACAAAATTTGATGTTCTAGCTGCCATCTCTAACCTGCTGATTGCTGCAAGCTTGGTGGGTGCCGCAGGGAAAAGGGACTGCACTTCTCATCCCTCTTTCACTGTTTATCTAATGATCCTCTCCCTGCCTTCTGTGGAGTGTGCTAGGTGGACTTTGGGATGAATGAGGTTTGACACTCTTCTCTTCTGACCTTTTCTTTGGTGTTGGCCAGGAGTTTCTCAGGTGTACAAGTGCTTTTGTCCCCCATCAGATTGGGGTCTGTTTGTTCTTTGTCCTTGCTGCAACCTCCAACAGACACTGTGTCACTCCTTCCACTTCTCCCCAAAACCTTGATGTAAAGCCAAGAGTCATAAGCCTGCTGAAACCCCCGTCCTCTTCTATTGCCTTTCAGTTTTCCAGAGCTAGCACTGCTCCTTGAATGAGGAGACAAAGCCACATGAAAGCCTGTGGTGCCTGCATGAAAAGTCCACTTAGACATGGAATCTTGGACTCCTCAAAAAGGAGGGAATCACTCCAAGGTGCCTTCTCTTGCCTAAGACCCTATGCTTAGATATATCAAATGCAGCTGACTGCAGGAATAACGTTAGCATGGGCACCTACTCTAGCTAAATAGGACACTTAATTCCCATTAATGCTGAACTAATTAGGGGATGGCGAACAACAAAAGAGAAAACACAATCTTCCTATCTGTGTAAAACTATCCATGATCTCCCATACATGATACAGTTCATCCTTTCCTTCCTCAGGCTCAAAGGAGGGTGTATATTCATTGGTTGGAACAACCAGCAGCAATCCTCCAGATTTCATCTTTCATCTTGCATTCAGGGATAAATTTATCTACAAAGAAGAATCTGTAGGTATTCACGAATGCAGGCAAAGAGAGAAGCATTAGTCAAAGAGCCTGCATTGCTAAATACAGTCTGTGCTCCGAGAGTGACCTAAATTTCAGTACAATTACCCTGTCTAATTTCAAGCAAGGAAAAGCTACCCAGAATTACTTTAATTAGCTTAAAAGGATGCTGTCAGCCACTTTCTCAAAGCAGATTTAATGTTCTATGTTATTTGTTGTGCACACTGCATCCTATGGTAGGAAAACAAGATACTTTTCTATTCACCACAATTAATGTTCCCATTATTTCTTCTTATCCAGCCCTCCTTAGGAAAAGCAGTTTGTGCTCCATGGTGTGCTCATCTGTTTGCACCCAATGTGTTTCAAAGCCACTTGTCAGTTCTAAGAAACTGGAGGAGAGCTAGCAGTCATTAAATTCCACATTATACTCCAGAAAAGTCTGGATCCTCTTGACTGCACAGCACCGTGGTGGATTAGACCTCAGCATCCTAAGCTGTGCTCACTGGAGACAAGAAGACATGGGCAAAGTTTGGGCTGACTTGCTTACAGCCTTTCTATATTTCCTATGTTTTTCTATATTTTCCTGTTGCACACTGGCAGGAAAATGAGCGAAGTGACATTTTAGCCCAGGACAAATGACCATTCTTAAGCTCCTTTTTCATGTATTGATAACATCACACCAGACTAGAGCTGGATCCCACTGGGATGCCAATGTTTTAGCAGCGTGGGTATCTGGGAACAAACCCAGCAGCTCCTTCAAGGAGGTGGCAGGTCTTTCAGCATCTCTTAGCCTCTGGTCTGTAGCCACAATGATTGTGAAGCTCTTGAGGACTGCGGACAAATAGGGGGAACCTCAATACCCATCCATGAGGTGTCATTTCTAGCTCAAGGGTGCAACAGCTCCTTAGAAGCCTCTATTTCTGAGTTCTGGAAGGAGAAGGAATGACTCGTCCTGCTTTCTGCTCTGGCTAAGGAAAGGATCAGAAGAATTCCTGAAGTGCATTTGGCGGGGGAGAAGAGATGTCACACTGATCAACAGCAAACTAGAAAAGGCTGGATGAACAAAGCAGCTTCAAAGAGAAGCATAGCATTCAGCATTACAGAGATCTGGAGCATCCTTCCTATGCTGGGCCTGTTTCCTGAAGTGCAGCACAGTGACTATGGCAAGGAAAATGGACTTGGAGCACATGAGGCAGCGGAGAGGCTGAGGAGGTGCAAACACTGCTGAAAACAACTTAAATAAACCAGCCAGAGCCTCTCTCTTTGTCACGGGAGCTGCATTTCAGCCGAGAGAACAAGAGAAACCCAGACCACAGCCTCTGCCAACCTGGACAGCCCAGCGGGACGCAGCAGGGGAAGGAGGAGAACTCCATCTCTTTAATCACTTCCAACTGTGAGAGACAGGCTAAGGCAGGCACCCTGCCAAGGCATCACTGGGTTTCCCAACCTGACTCTGTTCTCCCCACTCTTTGCTCCCTCCTGCCTCAGGTTCAGAGGCAACGATGCCTAAATTCAGACCTTGTGAATAGGGGCAAGTTTGACCCTTAGAAAAAGCCAAACTAGATGGTATCTTGGTTGGGACATGAGATAATATGTCCTCCAAGCTTTTTTGAGGATGCTTGCTGACAATTAAACCTGTCCCAGAGCTGATGATAGGTGTACACAACCCAGAAAGTGACTCCTTGTCATGGTGAGGAGATGGGAGCATGGGATTAAGCTCATCATGCACAGATAGAGGAGTGATAGCCTCATGTCTTAAAACTGCCATAAATACATGAAATACCTGGTTGGAATGTCCTGGGAGGCTGAGGGACTCACATCTCTTAAGTGCCTACCAAGCTGCTGGTTTCCTGCTGTAAGGACTGGAGTGCAATTAAATGGGAAATAATCATCTTATGTATCTAAACCAATGCTATAATGCTGGGTGACATTAAACACTGCATATCCCCATCACCTGTAGAGCCCTGCAGCTGACTCAGTTCCTCTTCCATTCCCCAAATCTGGCTAATGGCTCAGGAAATGGAGGAGAAGCTGTGAAACGCAAACAGGACCAGGGCCCAACAGAGCCTCCCCATGCCCTCAACACCCCTCCACTTCAGGAGTAAACCTGATAATGGCTCCTCACTTCAGAAACTCGGGAAGTGTTTGGGGAATGACTCAATGTACTACTACCCCCCTCTGCTTTGCTTGTGATGCCTCCTGCTTGCTCCAGAATTAGGAAGCCTTCCAACTGGAGATGTAAGGAATGTAAATTGATGTCTTCTCTCTGACATGTCTTCTCTCTGACAAAATATCTGACTCCTGCAGCCGTCTCTGCAAGATTATTTGAGCTGAAATCAACTGTTGGAGTAATTAATTTCCAATCAAGCAAATTTGCGTAAATCTTCCCTTTAGAAATCTGCCTTAAATCAAGGGTTTAGGCACTGCATTCCAGCTTGGTTTCATTAAGAATAGATTGCTATTGAAAGCTGCCAGCACTGTAAATACAGGCACCACGCCACCCTGCAGGACAGCTTGGATACACACTTCCCACATAATGAAAACCTGCTTTCAAAACCATCGCTGCAGTGATGTCCGCAGGAAACAGGGGTTGCTATCACCAGCCCTGACATCCTTCTCCTCTTAACATACCTAGTCTTGCAGGGATGGCTTCGAAGCAAGCAGGGTAAGTAGAACAAGGGCTTGAAGAGAAGGAGAGGTCTTGCCAACTTGAGAAGTCTTCTCAGGGGTATTTTGTGTGCAACCCACAAGCCAGAGAACAGTGTTTGCTGCTCTGAGAGGAATCATAGAACAGTTTGGGTTGGAAGGAATGTTTAAAGGCCATCTAGTCCAACCCTCATGCAATGGGTAGGAACAACTCATTGCTTATAGCCTCATCCAACTTGACCATAAATGTTTCCAGGCATGGGGCATCTACCACCTCTCTGGGTAGCCTGGTCCAGTGTTTCCTCATCATAAAAAAATTCTTCCTTGTATCTAGTCCGAATCTACCCTGGTTTAAACCATTTTAAGCAATTACTCCTTTTCCTACTGCTACAGGACCTACTAAAAAGTTTGTCCCCATCTTACAAGTCCCCTTTAAAGAAGAGAAACCCCTCTCTGTAGGACATGAATGGCATAATGAATGCCAAGCGATCAAATACATTACCAGCCATGACAGAGGCTGAGAGAGGACACAGAAGGAACAATAAAGTTACAGCTCTCCAAAGTGGTGTGATTTAAAGAGGGGAAGGATTTGTGGCTGCTCTGTGTTGGGAGGAAAGGGGTGAAAAACTGCACTCCTGCAGCCTCCTTCTCAATAGGGTGCTTGTGGAGATGCCATGCTCTTGGAAAGGGTTGGGTGGAAGCTTTCTTTATAACCTCTGTATCTTCGCTTCCTGTCCCAAATGCTTAGCTTTACCTCATAGGTGTATATGTATATATATATACACCTCATTGGCATAGGCCCTTCTTGGAGTAACTCCACAGAGGGAAGGGTGCCTTGACCAGCCCTACTGCTTTTAAAGGACTGTGAGCACCCACATCACAGGAAATGATCCTACCAATGTGACAGTACATCCAAGCCATCTCCAGAGACTGAGGCTTGACCAATCCATTGACATGCCAAGGGAAGCCAGTTTTAGGAGTGCTGAACTCTTCGTAGGACCAGACTGTGTTGTATGGAAATTCATCAAAATGCCATGGAAAACAGAAATTCATTCACCTATTGCTGTCCAAGTCTTCTCCTGGGTTTTAGAGTTGGGATCTTCTCCTGCACACAAGCGGTCCATCCAACACTGAGGTCCTCACCTCTGATTTGTCCCCAACCAGCTCTGAAGTCCTTAAGAGGGTTGTTGTCTTTGGTTGCTGGGAGTGCTTTTTTAAAGGAAGAGATTGCTGCAGGGAAAGAGCAGGAGAATTTGGTGCTGGGCAGAAGACTATCGAGTAATGCTGATTTCCAGCTTCTTCAGCCACCAAAACCACAGGGAGGAATGAATACTTGACAGTACAAGCCTGCCCAGTGGTTGAAGCATGCCATGTATTCCAGGCCTGTGGATGAATGGGAAATCTCCCAGAGAAACAGGCATCTCAACATGCTGTTCTGAGACCTACCACTGGTATTTTGTCAAGGGAAAGGATCTGTCATCTTTTCTCAACACCAGGATATAGGAGGGGATAAAGTTTATTTCTGGAGGGACCTTTTTATTTTCTGTACACAACTTTTCTATTTTCATTTGTAATGACTCATTCAGTTGCTTCTGTTTTAAAGACAGGGAAAAAAAGGAAATCAGATGTTCCTGCACCCTTTGCTCACCACAGACTCCCCCCTTTCTGAGACCCCCAGAGGCAGGATACAGAAAGCCAATACCTGCTTCTCCTTTCTCCTGTTGTGAGATGCTGATTTCAGCAATGGGACAAGCCATTAAATATATTCTAAATGCATTGGTTGGGTTTTGGGGCAGATACCTCTTCAGTGCTCAAAACTAAACACTCAGAGGAGTCTAATTCAGTAGACAGCCAGAGGATTTTATGGGGACTTCTAGTTCTTTGCTAATGCTCTTCAGTGTATATGTGTATAATCCAGAATCCATCACTTCAGGCTGCTGGTTGGTTGATCAGTATTTTGGATAAGGACTAAGCACTGAGATCAGTATCTTGGGTAAAGACTAAGCACATTCCTCCCATTTATAGGGTATCTATAATCCCCCCGCTTAGTCCAGGGTGTAGCCTAAGGATCTGACCGATGGTGGTCTTCTCATCCAGAGTGTTAAGGGGCTTAGAATCAGACTTCAGCCCAGCTCTGCTGTGAGTCCAAAGATGTTCCCTAATGTTTCCTGGGCCTGAGAAGAGACAGACTCCCTTTATTTCTGCCTTTTTCCAGCTCTCTCCTCCTCCAGAGAGTAAGACATTCCCCTATAGGATTATAGAACCAACTGTTTTGGAAAAGACCTTCAAGATCATCAAGTCCAACTACTAACAGCATTTTGCAGGTGGTCCCCTCTTCTATTCCTTTACTGCCATTGCCTCCAACTCTGGTGGTGTGAATTGGCTCTAGCTGGAGGAATGCATGTCACCCCTTCTTCAGGCTAGGTGTCTGTGAGGTCTTTCTGCTGTGCCTAACACCTTCTCACTCATCACAGCCTAATTTTGGGCAGGGACAAAAGATGCTGTTTCAACTGAACTGAGTTTTAGTGCAACACTTTGAAGCTCTTTGTCTTTAAAGTGTATTTGCCACTGATAAAAGGGGCTGTTGAGAAGCTTTGCAGAACCAGTGTTGCGCAGCTGCAATGACACTTCAGTCTGTTATTACCCCATGTACCATGGTGGGAGGTAGCCAGCCTTGTGAGAAACAGCATCTCTGGATGTGGGATACCAAACGCATATGTAGCTCCCTTGTCCAAAAAGACAACATAGAAAGGCATTATCGACCAAGGATAAGCAGGATAGTAGTGGCAAAAGGACAGAGTCCAGAATCCCCTCACTCCTTGTCAGCAAAACCTGCCAGAGCTGTCATTCTTCTCCATTGCAGTGAAGGCATGAAATACCTACCCTGGGAAGAGGCCTAGGTAAGCATGGGCTGACTGCACATCAAGCAAAGGCTAAGTTATGGAAGTATGAAATGAAATTCTGCCCTGCCACAGAAGGGACAATTTATTCTCTCTAGTCACCACAACATCTCTGCTCAGAGTGCTGAGGCAGGAGAATGGAGGAGAAATAGGGAGAAAGCATCAGGAAAAAGAAGGGAATCGGAAGGATTTTGTCTTCCCAAAGCTATTCACCACATTCAACACTTCCCCTGAAGGACCATTGCTCCAAAGAGGTATTTAAAACACTATGCTGAAATCTGGGACTTCTCCTCTGCCATGTGAACTGTCAATACTTCATAAATAATGGAGATGTATGCTGTAGGCATTCCTGCCATTAATCACTAACAAACCCACATCCCTAGCAAATGCATTGATAGCACATCTACAGTCCAGTTCCTGTTTCAAGATACTTATAAATCCCCCTAACTATAAGGTTTCTTGTTTTTCTGGCTTCTGCCTGCCTGGCTGGGTTAGGGGATGCTTAAGAGACTGCTGCAAAATTACTTTCATCAGCTCCTGTTCAGTTGATCTCAGAATCTATTTTCCAGACTCTGAAGCAAAATTACAGTCATTCAATATTGAAGTATTTGCAGAGTGGCATTAAGAAAGGCTGCTGCTATATTACTTGCCATGGCAACTCAGGATGCTCATTTATCTTTCCCCTAAATGTGGAAGAGCCAAGACACGCAGAAGTGCTCTGCCCTTAATGTGACAAAAGACGCTGGTGTTGTACAAAGCATTGTACCTCATCAGAGAAGCCTCCCTGTCAGGCCAGGACAGGCAGAGCTGGGGATGGGAAAGGTGTTTGTCTGCTCATCACAGGGTTGCCTGGAGGATTCAGGCCCTTCCATCCACTTTCTTCCCTCGAGGACTGTGTGAAGAGAACTCCAGGAGGGTCTGGATATCTCCAACAGAGATGGGGCATGCAGTGTCGTGGCTCACTGCTGTAGGGAACGTCTCCTTGGCTTTTGCTTGAAGCTGGGTCATTTTGAGTGTTTTGCAATGAGTTTTTCCACACTCATGATGTTTTCATGAGTTCTCCTCAGCCCAGGTACATCCTAGAGCCACACGCTCCAGTGCCTAAGCTTCCTTTTGTTTGCTTTAGCTCTGCCACTTTTCAGTTGCATCAAGCAGTTTGTTGCTCTCCATGACTGCTGTCATCATCTGTGGTGCACAGCAAGACACGTACATATAGAAACGGTGACAATCTTGCTGAAGGAGGCAGTGATCCTGTTCCACTGAGGTGACAGAGGATGAAACAGTTTATTCAAGTTTCCATGAGGGAGCTCTGAATCCCAACCTGGTGGATAAACTACCCTTGAGCTATCTAAATATAACTTACCATTGGCCCATGTGTTGTTTTGGACCCAACAAAGCTTCCCATTACTTATGCATCCTAAGCAGTCTCAGTATCACCAGCTTCTTCCCATAATGAGCTTTTCTCATTCTGTCTGTGTCTCTGTTAGAGAACAGAAGCATGTGCTAAACATGTCCCAAGTGTCCTTTAAAGCATGCCCTAGTCCTTCTCCTAATAAACCCTACAGAAGGATGCACTGCAATGCATTGCATCTCACCCCACACTCACATACCCACATCCTCCTTAGAAACTCAACTGGACAAGGCCTTGCCTCATGCCATGAAGTCAAAGCATGGCCAAGATGAGCCTGAGGACTTCTATGGACCACTGCTGCCCCATATAGTCAATTCAGTTTCTATTCACCCCTGCCAGAGAAGGGGGTAAGGACAGCCTGTTCTGTGGCAAAGAAACACAGTTTTGCTGCAGTGGTATGATAATACCTGCTTATTAGCAGAGATCTTGTCCACTCTAAATATCTGGTGTGGTTTGTGTGGCGTTCTCCTTCACTTGGCAGCTGGTGTCTGAGGATTAGGCTGACATGTTATTCTTAGCTAGTTCAACATTTACTTTGGATTTGCATTGTTTATTCAATGCATAGAGACACAGCCCAATGGTTCATGGCACTGAACCTTGCATATTCCTCTAACAAAGCCTGTGTCAATTTCCCAGCCCTTAATTTGTGGTTCAGCCCAACATAATCTGCTCTGTGGTGCAACCATCACCACCATCTTGCAGCCTTCTGACCAGAAACAAGGCACACAGAAGCTGTCAAATCACATCAGCTTCATCACATCTTGGACTTTCCATTCAGCAGGGGCCAACCACGCATCCCTGACTGCAAGGTGGTCCTTTGGCACTCCTGCAAAGCCAGTGGAGTTCCTCGTGGTCATAAATAGCCAGGGCTCTTTACACACACTTGTGAAACTCATCACCTCTTGTCCATCAACGGACAACTCCTAGGAGTTACACAACTGATTTCCTGTTACCTGTCACCCACCGTTAATCCAAACACCTTATTCCTTCCGCAATGTCCTAAAAACGTTGAGATGTGAAAAAAGACCCTGGAGTTTACTCGTTCTGTGCACACACGGGGTGAGGAATGGGTTTGGGCAAGTAAGTGCCAAACAATTCAAGAGTCCATTAGCATTCTCCTAGTGTTGGATGAAATATTCAGGAGGGAGAAGGGGAATAGATAGGGTTGGTGTAGGAAAGCTGGCTATGAATGAGAGCAACTGTTCTAGGGCCAAGTACAGAGGACAACCCCTGTCCCAAGGGAGCAGGGCTCCTCTCTCCAGCTCTGCAGGAGGGACAGTATGGAGGCACCATGTTCACAGTGTTTCTGCAGCATTCAATCAGTTCCTTCTTCCTATATCCCATCCCATGCTGGCCATGTGAAACACAGACCCTTTCCCAGCTCCCTCCTTTCCCCACTGTCCCTTACCTTAGCCTCCTGCAACAAACAGCCCCATCCATTCCTCATCACTTCTCCTCCAGTCTCCACACTCATCTCTCATCCAGCCTACTTCCTCTTCTCTGAGGTCCTTTGCCCCAAATCCCTTCACCTGCCTCTCTTCACTGTAACATATTGCTTTGATGACACAGCCCTTCCCAAACCCTTCTCTTCTTGCCCCTCCTCTCATCCTCTCTGGATCTTAAATCATCTTTTCTCATTCCCTCCTCTTCACTTAACAAGCAGCCCTGCTTCAACTCAGCCGTAAGAGCTCATTCTCTCTCCCTCTCCCTTTCCATCAGAGTCCCTGTTGGTCACACCTGGGCACATTAATGACCTCTCCTCCTCCACACACCTCAGCCCTGGGCTTCCTTGTTATCCTCAAGCATCACAATCTGCTCAACTACCCTTGTCCCATACCCTGTATGCATCTCTCCTATTGACATCATTCCACACGTATGGCCTTAATCCTGCCACCAGGATGGCTTTCTTCTCAGCCAATCTGTCTTCCTTCCTCCAGCTCCTCCACCTTCCTCACTACACAGCTCCACATCTAAAACTTCTTTCTGGCAAGTCCCACCCCAGCCCCACACTTCTTCACCAGCCAAAATATCAACCTCTTTTGCACTGTTCCTTCTCTGCTCTCTCATCTCAACTGTGTACCCACCTCATCCATGCCCTTTTCAGTCTCAGCTGGAGCATTCCTGTTGACAAGCAACACAAAGCACTTTTACATTGCTCCATGTGGTGGCCAGGAAGGACTTGCCCGGGAGAAAGGCAATAAAGTCCTTCCTTATGGGATTTACATACACATGGCCCTCACAGTCCTGCCAAGAGAGCTATGTGAATGGAGATGCCCCTCACTGAATTGCAATGGCACTACAAATCGCAGCCCATAATGTCTAATGTAGAACTGTAATCGCCTCTGCAGAATGGAAGGCACGTTGCCAGGCTGCACACAGCTTGGCCTTGGACAATAAAGACATAATTATGGCTTCAGTGGGTTTGCTTTGCTTTGAGGTTTCCACCAGTGGTGAAGTGTTGTTCCATCCTAACCTTTGGGACACAGATGATCTCAGGAGCTGAAACTGCACAGGATCTCCCTGGTAAGTGTGGCCTATGGAAATGGGAGAGCTGGTAGCTCCAGTCCCCTTCCAGTGGGCTGGAGGAAGTAGTCTGGCCTATACCTTGACCTCTGGGGAAACCTGCTTAGTCCTGGTTTATTTGCTAATGTTCAGATTTGTGGCTGTGATTTCTGATTTATCCTAACCTCGGTGGTCATGAAAGTCACCTTCCACTCTGCCCAGATGGTTGCAGTCCCCCAGCAGTGCCATTGCAAGGTATCATTTCAATCCTGTGTGCATTCCCATAACAGTGGTCCCCTGAGCATGACAACACTGTGTTCCCATCAGATTATGCCTCTATTAAGCTCACAATGGGCTTGGCATCCAGTTCCTGTCTCTGGTTGCCCAGAGCAGCGCGTTTCATGCTTCTGTTTCCAGGTTTCTCTTCTACAGAATTCAGCACAGAAGAAAAGGAGATGCACTCAGGATGCACCAGGAGACAACCTTCATCTCCCAGCTTAAACAAAGACTTGCTGCTCAAAGTCAAACTGATTAGTGAAGGATCAGGAAGGGCACAGCAAAGTAGCAGTAGTGGGGTTGGCATGAATATGCCCACTCAAGCTCTCTCTATGAATCACTTAGACCAGGAGCCTCTTCACCATCTCATGGTTGTGGTGTGGATAAAACCACCTTCTGAACCCCATCCAGAATTTATGCCTCCACAGTTTATACCACAAGTGTTTGTGCAAAAAGAGTTATCTTCCATAACTCTTCTTGCCTGTTATTCACCCGAAACATACCCTCTCAGCTCCACCAAGCTCTATAAATACAACACATTAGGCAGGGGAAAGTGGATTAGCAAATTGAACAGGGCTAGGATCTCTTCTCTGTCCCTGAGGACAAGTGGACCAGCATGGCTTGTGATCATAGCTCTCCCCCTTACTGCAAAATAGGACAGGGGGTTGATATATTTCCTACCTGTTTTCCTATTTCCTTCTGACTCTTGCTGTCCCCTGCAATGTCTCCACACTTTGCTAGGGACTGCACTAGGTGGCACAGACCAGACAAAAAACCTACTGAGGAGACTAAACTATTTAGGTTATAATTTGACCTTTATTTAGCTCATTCTTCATCCTATTTATTATGCCATTATATCTACTTAGTGGCACAGCACACCAACTGCTGGGATGTCTCCCATGGCTTTCTGTTGGTCAGCAAAGATTCTTCTTTCTCTTCTTGTGTGTTTTTGGGCTATTGGGGCTTTCTTGTAGAATAGGCTCCCTTTAATGTCATCCTGTTACTACCTCTTCCTATTTCAGTTCACCTTCCTTGAACATGGAGAGGAGGAAGGAAAAGGAGGATGCCAAGGTTGATGAAGCTGTCTAGATGAAAATTCTCCAGGGTCTTGCTAAGTACCTGGTCTGGCCCTATTCAGTTCTCATCATCACTTATTTGCTGATTCTAAGATTAATTTACTTGTGATGGATTCCTTACTATGAATTATTATGTTGATTATTTGTGATGGCTTGCTACTCTCTGCAGACCTGCAAGTGTTTTAATGAGTCTTGACATTATTTCCCTGTGTCTTCCCTTTGGTTTCCAGAGGGAGAAAATATGAGCCAATGGCTTGGAAAGCTGTGAATGATGCTATTTGTCTCTTTTACAGCCCAGGCTAAATTTTGCACTGTCTCAACATGCCATGGGATTCAACTGAGTTTAACTTCATCATATCACTGGCTCATTCTGCTTTCCATCTCAGCAGCTGCTGTGACCTGCCTGCAGTGGCCTCTTGCTCTCCCTGCAGGGAAAACTGGAGTAATTAGTTGAATTACATTGCCTGATACCTCAGGTGTTGCAGGGAGCCAAGGTTTTGAGTCCAGTTTCCTCTGCTGTGTGAGGATCCTGCAAAGGGAGACGGTGAGACATGCTGCATGACAAAAGCCTTGGTTTTATAACCCAGTCTAAGCAACACCAGTTTGTTTCTAGGCTCCACATTCATTTTCAACTCTGCCCTAAAAGACATGTTTTCTTTCAAAGCTTTTTATTTTACATGACATTCAGGGAATTTTAAGAGACTACAATTAAACACAGCTTTTACCAACAACAAACTATTTCCAACAGCACGTTCATATACTCCAGCAGACATTCCCCAGCTCCAGTCCTCATCTTTGGCTGCTTCAATTTACTCTGAAAACAGTGTATTTGTCATGGCAAGCCATTTCAAAGCTCTTCCCTTCCTGTGTATTTGAGTGGAAACCCCCCAGAATGACAACATCAAAACCCCCAAACACAAGGTGGGCTGAAGAGAATGTTTTAAGACCATCAGTCTAGCAAGTACCTTTCCGAACAAGAAAATACTTCTTTTATTTCTTTCTTTCCCCACAAATCCAAACTTCACATCTGAACTGATGAACTGGTGAGGAGGAAACCATGGTAACTGCACATTTTAATTGGATGGCTGTTGGTTAAAGAGAAGGGGAAAGATTGCATAACTGGTGCTGGGGAGTCTACCTAAACATGACATGGTTTGGAGAGCTGAAGGGTTCTGCTAAAGGGGGATGTGACATTGCACATCTGGCACTGGGGTGTATCTATCTCCTTTATGTAACACAAAGCCAGAGGGTGTCAGATGCTCCGTATGGCTTCTGCAGTGCAGCACAATGCCTCATGGGTCAGGCCTGAGCCCGGCACCAGACCTAGAAACCAAAAACAGTAGCTTCTCCCAGGTTTTCCCCTCTCCTCTGAGCCCTGTTCATTCTCAGTGAGGAGGAACGATGCACAGGGTATTCTCAGAACTCAACACACAGCTGCCTGGGAGTTGCATCTGAGCATGGCCAACAGACCCCAAATGTCCCCCATTTGCAAGATGAGCCAACAAGCTTAGTGCTCTGCCCTTGTTTCTTTTAAGTTTCTCCTTCTCCCTCTGTTTCCCTATGTTCAAGTTATAGGCTTCAGCCCTTATTTCTCAGGTTTCCTCCCCGAATAATGTCTTCTTGACTAAAATACAGCATTGACCCATCACTACAACACTTGGGCTGCAACTCTTCAGCTTTTTGTACACCACCTTCTCATTTACAGCACCCACCAATAAGCAGGGTGTTATCTTCAGCTTGCTCTTCTCACTTAAGTGGTGTCAAAACCTTGTAGATGAACTCTGAATGAAAGACCTTAAAGATTATGTCTGCAGTGCTGGTTGGATCGTAAGTGCCAATTCAATTGGTACAGTTGGCGGCTGATTGTAGCACTGCTGGAGGTCTGCACAGAAGACTTCCCAGTCTAAAAGGCCATCTGGGACTTATTTAGGCAATGGGCAGGTGAAGTGTAGCAATAACAGCTCCTATAGGCTGGATACTGTGTCCCTTCTTCCCATAACTGATAATAAACTCACAAGGAGGAAAGAAAGCGCTTCCAACCATGGGTCTGATGGTGGAGTAAACAACACAACAACGGTGGTTTAGTGCACCACTATAAATAACATAGAATCATAGAACCATAGAATGGTTTGGATTGGAAAGGACTCTAAAATCATCTATTTCCAGCCCTCTGCCATGGGTAGGGACACCGTCCACTAGAGCAGCTTGCTCCAAGTGCCATCCAACCTGGCCTTGAACACTGCCAGGGATGGGGCATTCACAGCTTTCTTGGACAGCCTGTTCCAGCACCTCACCAACATACATTAAGAAATCACAGCATGAACCTTTCATAACGGATGAATGTGATCCATCCAAGTTGACCCTACATATCCATGTAAACCTTCTCAGAGCTAAAACCTTTCATCCATCTCCACCTTCACAAACTGAAACTGTCTTTTGGTCTCTCAGGGTCTTTTCTGCAACATTTGGATTGGACAAGAGAAGATGGAGAGAAGGTCAAAATGAAAAGATGGCTACCCAAGCCAAGAGACACCACCAAAACCTTGAGTAGAACTGGGAAAGGGTAGCTGATCACTCCAGGAACATGAACTACAGCACACCCCTGACTCAACATAAGCATCAAGCCCATTCTTGTCCCAGGGTATCTTACAGGTTCCCAACCACCCTTTAACCTGCTTGTAACTCTCCCACATTGCTCACTGTGCTGAAGGAGCAGCTGGAAATGAGCTGGAGTGCTCATAGCCAAGCCTTGCATGTCTGAGGAGTGAGCAAATCCTGCTAAGTGGAATCTGGCTGCGCTGTTTGTGTTGCTAAAGAGCAGCACATGGGCACGGATTCACTTGGCTCCGCCAGTTGGTGAGGGAAGGCTGGAACCCAGCTGATTTCGAAACACGAGACGTAAACAATGATTTGCCAATGAGAGTAAAAGTAACTGCTTCTCAGCAGAGGCTATAAACAGCCTTGCACATTGTATCTGCAACCATAGGGCCATTACCCTTGCTATTGATACCCCAAGAATGTGAACCGGGGAGAAACCGCTGCCAAACTGTCCTTGTGGGTTCTCTCCTTGTAAAGGCTCTTCTCTTCCTTCCATCAGCAGAAATCGACCTTTTCTGCTTTCTCTGGTGCCTGGGGCTGGGCTCTCCAATGCAGTTAAATACTCATTGCAAGGTCTTATTTGATCTAAACTGAAACTGAACCAAGCAGAGGCACCCAATATCTGTCGGTGGAGGATCTGTCCTATATTGGAGAGGAAAAGGCTGAACCCTTCCACAGTACAGCAGATGTTAAGGCAAACACCAGCTTTACAACATGGCCAGGACCTCCTGGCTTTCCTGCAGCACTTAGCCTGAAATCCCCATACTGCAGCCTTATTTACCCTCGCACTTGGATGTACATGACACATGGGCTTCCCAAAACTCATCCATCTGCCCATGAGGGTGACAGCGCAGAATGGGATTTCACAATCAGGCATTCACCTGAACTGGAAGTGAGGATGACCCTGGGCTAAAGGGAGTTTCTGACTAGCTCTGATTCCTGAAAGCTCCCTTTCTGCTGGCTTTTCCTCCTCTGTTGAGCCCTAGATCTTCCCATCCACGTATGGGAGCATCCCTCCTGCTCAACACCTCTACTTCTTTGCCAGCCTCTGCTTCATTTCAATACTTATCCCTGGCATCTGGCCCTATGCTTCAAGGCAGGGCTGGGGAGCAAAGAGGCAAGGGTTGCTGACGGGGAGGTCTTTGGCTGATGTGTGACCACCAGCATGATGTACCTCAAAGGATGCGGTTATCCATCTCCCATTCCTTCTTCAGCAGGTTCTTCAACAGACCTGATGCATTTCCAAGCCTGGCAGAGAACACACTGACATGAGGAATGCAGATGCATTTAACAGACAGAGGAGCAATCACCAAATTTCTGTGAAAGTAACTCACTAAAGAGGGACACACATCAGTACATCCCAGAGCTCTCTCTAAGAAGTGCCGAAAGAGATGGACAAAGCTTGCACAGATTAATTTACAACCAAGCATATCCCTTCATCAAAGAAGTTTGCTTTTAATTCTTCACAGCAGGGCTTCAATTAAGGAAGAAAGAAAAGAAAACAATAAACCAGAAACGGTGTGGATTGTCATCTGAGAAGAAAGAGACATGCACAAATATTTCCCCTCACTGCAAGTTGTAATGCTTTCTTACGTCTTGCTTAGAGACCAAAACAGATCACAGAGAAAACTCACCTATTTCCCGTGACAGTAAGACACACACCCCTTGTGAAATCGTGTGGATTTTAGTTGTGTCAGTCACCCTGTGGCTCCTTTAGGCTGAGAGAGCTGGGCTGGGGCAGCATGGGGGAGAGAAGGCTCCTGAAAGGGAGACCTTAGAGCAGCTCCAGTGCCTGAAGGGGCTGCAGGAAAGCTGGAGAGGGGTTTTGTACAAGGGCCTGTAGGGACAGACTGAGAGGAATGGCTTTAACTGCCAGAGGGGACACTGAGATGAGCTCTTAGGCAGAAGCTGTTCCCTATGAGGGTGCTGAGGCGCTGGCACAGGGTGCTCAGAGAAGCTGTGGCTGCCCCATCCCTGCAGTGCTCAAGGCCAGGTTGGACCCAGGGGCTTGGAGCAAGCTGCTCCATAGAAGGTGTCCCTGCCCGTGGCAGGGGTTGGAGCTGGAGGAGCTTTAAGCTCCCTTCCAACCCAAATCTCTATGTGATTCTGTAATCCTATGGTCTTGGGATTGACCTGCTAAGTCCCAGTGCCCAATGGGATGTTATGATCAAGGATGGGCAAGAATTCGTAGGGGAGTAGGGCAGCTCTTCTTTTTAAGACCTCATCTAAATCAACCCTCTGTCAGTTAAAATCCATTCCTCCTTATCCTGTCACTATATGCTCTTGTATAATCCTTTACAGTTACTCTTTCCCAGGTAGCATTCCCCACCATACAGACATGGCTTTCCTCATGTTTCCTGGATGTACAACATCATAACTTACAGTATGGAAATAAAGAAGTTTTCTCTTGAACTTGTATTTCAATGGCTTTTCTGAGGTCTTGGAGGCCAGTCTTCTGCACAATGTCATTTGCTGCTTTGTAGGACACCAAACTCTTTGTTGAAGAAACTTGTTTCACTCCCTTTGTATCATGCACCTTCTTGGGCTGGGTAGAGGTACGCTCTTCAAGTGGAAGAACTTGAAGAATTATGGGTTGGTTAAACAACAGAAATCGTATCATAGAATCGCAGCCTCATTTGGGTTGGAAGAGACCTTGAAGCTCATCCGTGGGCAGGGACACCTTCCACTAGAGCAGCTTGCTCCAAGCCCTGTCCTGAGCACAGAATGATTACGGAGCATGTGCTCATATTTCCTTCCACTTCCATGTGTTTTCTCATCACCCAACCCTTAGCAGATGTACCTCCTGCTCAGCAAAAGGTTTTCAGTCTCAAAAACATGCATCCAGAAAGAGAATTACCCAAAGACACATCTATTCACAGCAAAGCCCTGTGTCTTGTGCTGACATTGGCCTTCTGCTGCCAAACCCTGGGAGATGCTGCCCATTTTCAATGAAATCCACCTTGACCCTTGGGCTGAGCTCATTTTGGTACCTCAAAAGAGTGAAAGGATTGAGCAAGGGATGATGGGGGGGGGGGGGGGATCTATTCATTTATCCCTCCTTCTGAAGTATTCAAACCCCTGTGGCAACCAGGGATGCAGGAGCTCAGAGGGAAGGGAGAAGTTAAAGTTCCACTTGCTGGAATTGTTCATCATGGAGAGGAGAGGAGAGGAGAGGAGAGGAGAG
>JASSUY010043239.1:38104-76026 GCA_032466535.1 Forpus xanthops | reverse complement strand
CCGCCCCCCCCCCCCCCCCCCAGTCTGCTAGGGGTGGCTGAACAAGAACCTTGAAGGAGACACAGCTGTGACAGCTGCTGACTAATTGACCATTCTATACCATATGATGATGTGCTTAGTAATAAATGCTCAAGGAAAGAAGAAAGGTCATTCTTGGCTGTGGTCTTCTAAAACAAAAGCAAGTGTTACATGTGTTGAGGCCCATCTTTCTAGAAAGTGGCTGGGCACCTGTCTGCTGATGGGAAGTAGTAAAGAAATCCTTCCACCTCCTCCCTGTCTGCAGTGTGTGCTTCCCTTATTAAAACTGTTGCTGTCTCATTCTGAAAATCTTTTTGCCAACCCAGTCTTAAGCTAAAGATCAGGAGACCTAGGCATGAAATTCTTGTCTATGCCCCCAGGACAGTGTTTGAATGATATATTGGAATGCAAATTGCTGTATTTGCATGAGCAGTCTATGTGTGCATCAGATGTACAAGGGCAGAAAATACTTGCTTGAAGTGTTTTCCAGCTCCTTAATGCATTTTCTTGTTTTTGATTTGTTACTTATTTGATCTCTGAACTCCTTAGATCTCAGATCTAGATGGACATTAAAGCAGTGCCTATAATAGTGGTGTACAGAGCTGGAATATAATGATATGCATGTGTTTAGTTTGAGACTGTCTAGTGAATTCAAGTCAAACATCCCAAGTTTCACTGGGAGTTCAGGCCAGCATACTGTAGACCTGTCTCAGCATGCCAGCATAGCTGAGAAACAGTCGTAAGGTTCTGTGAGGAAACTCTGTTGGGCTGTGAATGGCAACTCATACTGTAGTTTCGGAATCAACTGAACGGATTCAATTTTCCACCATTCTAAGAGTATTTTCATCAGTTGGTTTTTGCAAATCATTCCCTAAGAGCTTGCATGCTACTGTTGTAAAATCTGTGCCGTATGATGTGTTAAAGGATTTGTTGCGTTAATGTAAGGTTGCCCTGCATTTAGTTCCAAGTTAATTAAAGATGCATGTCTTGGGAATCTTTTAATTGGAGAAAAAGGGACAACTTCTACTGTTTTCTGCTGATGCTTACATCTGATGCATAGCCCTAAGGATTATTCAAGATGTTAGCAAAACCTTGTTGCTACTACTAAGACAACTTTCTAGATTTCGTTTTTGTTTCAGGTTTTTTTTTTGGTGAGGGAAGGCAGGTTGTAACCTGACTAATTCAAATGTTACGTGTTACTTAGAAGCAGAAAGCCATAAATAAAACTGCTGACAGTGGAGATTGTTAGAAGTAATAGAAATCCTAGAGAAGCAGTTGTGAGCCTTTATTCAGGTGTGTTTGTTCCTGTTGTCAACATAGCATTATGTCAAATAAAATCTTCACAGGATATGCAATTTTTGAAAATAACTAATTTATTTCCCCATTTACTTTAGGTCCAAGATGGGCATCTTGGAACACAGGTGTTTTTATTTGCATCAGATGTGCTGGAATACATCGAAATCTTGGGGTCCATATATCAAGGGTCAAGTCTGTCAACTTGGACCAATGGACGCCAGAGCAAATACAGGTAAAATACCTTAAAATATATTTTCAATTTGGATGGAATGCCAGGGCTCCTTTGGGAAGGATTTATCATGATGTCCCAGCTTAAATGTTTTACAAAGTAATTTTTAATGTGTTATATTTCTACTGAAATGAGTTTAAGTTCTGAAAACTCACTTCAGAAACTGGTTGAATTATCTGTTCTGGATCACTTTAGATCCAGAAGTCCCTTGCCGCTGAAGATGCTTCTTCATTGTATCTGTAGAAAGTGTGTTGTAAACGTTTTCCTTTTCAGGAGGGAACAATAAGGTAGCATTCACACATCTGTCTGATTCTTGAATTAAATTCTTTTTGGTGTTCCAAGTACTGACTTTTCCAGGTATGTTCCAGTCTGAAGCATTTTTCTGCTGCAAGGCAATTTTTCTTACTCCTGTTCCTCCTGATCTGAGGAGCATCCTGAGAGATGAAAGCTTATCTTTCACTGGATGGATTAGTTTACACTGTTAAACAGCATCTATGTTGTTAGCTCTTGTCCAGCAAGTATTGGCAGGCAGCCCTCCTGTGCAATAGGAGCATCTCCCAGGACATATGACAACAGAGAAGTCTCCAAGTTAAAAACTTGCAGTGTTATTTAAGCACACCAATAGGATTCTGGGTATTTCAGGATTTAAAGTATTAGTGGACCTGAACTAACTGTTTCTTCTCACTTTTCCTTAGTGCATGCAAGAAATGGGAAATACTAAAGCAAGACTACTCTATGAAGCTAATCTACCAGAGAACTTCCGAAGACCTCAAACAGATCAGTATCCTTTTTGATTCAGCTTTCACATAGAAAAGAGACTTTTAATGCAATTTAGATGTTATAAGGGGCTGCTACATTTGGCAACTCACCTTATTTATTTCATTGATATTGTTGTATAAAACATGACAGTGGAACTTCGGAACAGTTCAGAAAAGGCTTAAATTACTTCAGTTATAGCAAATCTACTTTGTAATGAGATTTGGCAAGCCCCATTTATTTTTGCTTTCAGAAAAGCTGACTTCATAAATTTCCTTTATGTAGAAAGTTGGAGTGATACTGGAGAGCTCTTGAATATTCTGTCTTTTTCTTGAGTAGCTGCCAGCTGAAGTTAGAAGCATTTGAACAGGAAATAATGAGCTGAATGGTAAAATAAAATAAGCCATTGGATCTTACTCAAGTGAAGTATGGATCTCTTCATCTAGATAAAGTATTCTGTAATTTTTTTGAGTTGAAATATATGCAATTCTGTGAACTCTGCAAGCACAGATGGGAATATCTAAATAAGCCAAACCTCTCTGAGAGCCCACACTTGTGTTGGTATGTGGTTATCACCGTATAACTGGAAGAGGAAGGTTAGAGGAAAAATTGTCAACCACCAGTAAGTAGCTTTCCTCAAAAAATACCTTTTCCAAGTGTACTGAGTCATCAGAATAACATATAATGACATTGATTTAGATTTGTGTTCACTTCTGACTTAGTGAAAGTTACTCTGCAGGTAGGATTTGCATCATCCAATCTTAATGGAACTCTATAATAAGATCCTAAACAGCTGCTGTTAAGTGAGCTGAATCTATCCCCAGTTCTCTTAGCTGGATGATGATACAGGCTATGGTGGCTGGTAAATGCACTTAGTCGTAACTGGATCTGAATTTCCTCTTCCAGTATCCCAAACTGATTTTGATTCTTCTATTTGTTAGATACTCTGTGTGATAATCTATGCTCAAAGATTTTTAATTTTTTTTATGAGTTAGGTTCCTCATTATAAAATGCACTTGAGCAAAACAGATATGTATTTTCATGTTCCAATAGCTTTAAAATTAAACATGCATATCTATAAGGAAAAAGTAACTGGAACCAGATAGCGCTATAGTGTTCTAGCTGTAATATTCTAGAACTCTATTTTGGTCATAAGACTGAAATACTTTGACTAAAACTTACTCAGAAGTGTATCTTGAAGATGTATATTTTGTTCTTGCTGCCGCTAACTTGAATTCACTGGTGCTATTGCAGAAGAAGCAATAATGCTTTGCTCTAAGCTTTTCTTGCAGATCAGTCCACAAGTCTCACTTTTAGATTCTCAAGATAATTCTTTTGTTTTTACTGTATTCCTTGAAATAAATATCCTTTTGAAGAGTTGACAGTTTGAGAGATGGATTTGGTCAACTGAATATATTTCATTGTGTGCATTTTCTTTATTAAAAATACAGGGCCAGGAGAGAGGATGCCAACATTTTCTATTTGATTTCTCAACTTCCCCATAACTTTGTCAGCTACTTACCTACTTGGCATTTGTGATAAGCTGTTTCTTTGCCTTTCGTCTGTGCCCTTTGCATCACTACGAAATCAACATCGTGTCTAATCAGTATTCTTTTTATGAGTATTTGCAATATTCTGAATAATCTTTTGGAGGTAATATGGAAACTCTGCATGTAATGACTGCTTTTGTGTATGTTCTCCTGTATGATACTTAACTGTAGCACTATAATATTCTTATTTCTATTTTTTAGGTAGTAGAATGGAGGCACAGGAAAAACTTGTATATGGAATCCTCCCAAAATCTCCCACTAAAGGTCCCCCACCAGTTCTGCTGTTTAGTCACAAGGCTGACCTTTCTGGCACTGTGTTTTTTTTTTTTTTATGCTTCCATTATACTTGGCATTGATGCTTTGGTATAGAAGCTAATTTTGAGGATCATTTTGATGTTTTTTTTTTGTATGACAGTTTTAGCTTCATGTTTGAAAATGTTTTTTCCCAAGAGTAGGGTGAATAAATTTTTGTACTCGCTTCTTAAAACAGTTTTGGCAACTGTTAGTGTTGGTATAAATTCTTTTTTTAGCAAGAGCACAGTAAGTTACTGATCTAAACAAATATAGACATGGTTCAAAAATTCACATGTGATGAAGTTCCAAAAAACTCAATAATACCCCAGTTTAATAGCATCCCAAGAAATTAAGCTCTATGAAATTTAAATGCTTATGATTCTCTGAAATAATTTTCAAATTAAAAATTTCTAAGGACTGAACTATCAGGTGGGCATCCTGGGAAACTGCTAAAAAATAGGGAAATATTTATGCAAAATAACTAAAACACCTAACACCAAAATCTGGGCAACCAAAACTGAGAACACATAACATAAATATGCCATCTGAAGATGTTAATTTTGGCAAGTAACTAAGACTTTATAGAAAGGATGGGTTGTTCTAAGGTATTTAATAACAATCAAGTTTTGAATCTTCTGTTTACTTCTAAACTAGTTATAAATGAATACAGCTATCCAGTTACAAAAGCATGGAAAAAAAGGAAATAGCCTTTCTCTATCTCCTTCCCCACTGAGATCATATAATGAAGTAATTTGTGCTACAAGTTGAAAATGCGCTTTCTGGGGAATCCTGTTTAGTCTGTACTAATTTTGCAAGGTTGTGGGAGTAGCATATTATACAACTTTTGTTCACATATAATATAAAATGCATTGATTTTTGGGGGGGGCAAAGTGACAGTCCTTTGGTATGTGTAAAGAGCAGTACAATGTTTGTGCTAAGACAGTTGTGTATTCAAAGCACTCCAGATGCCCTTTAGAATGTAGATATATTTGAAAAGAGGTAGAAAAGAATGGTTTTGGCTTTTGCAGCTTTTAGAAAATATCTTCAGATGGCTTGTTCAATTTGAAACTGAATATGGTTGTTGACAATACATACTGAAGGAACAGATTGCTGTGACTGCCATTTTAATCTTGAGAGATACTATGGAGCTAAGGTATCTTTCCATTCATTGAGGAAGAATTGCTATGGAGCGGCAGTGAATCAGCTTCCACAGTTGCAGTTCTGATTTTTAAATGGATAATCACATCGCCCAACTAGTCAGTTAAAATTTATTCACAGATACCAGAGAATCAGCTTTACTAAAGTACCCACATTGCTTTGGATGACCTGCTTTATGAGCTGAGAGAATAATTTGGGAAAACAGCTACTTGTCCTTTTTTTTTGTATGAGCTGTCACATCTGGTCTTCTGCAGCAATATGCTTGCTGCTGTTTCCACCTTTGCTTCAGTGTATTTTTATCACTAGTGTTTTAGTTTTCTTTCCTTTCCACAGAGATGCTTCTTGTAGTAGGAGACTCTTGTGGAGGACTAAGTGATCTCAGAGAACTATTTATGACCAGCTTTTGTAGCATGATACACTTTATGCAAATCAGAGAATTGGTTTATATACATTTCACCTTTTATATAAAGAAAAAGCTTTTTTTTTCATAAGTTATGATAGTAAACTATAATTACTGTATATGAGTACCTTTCTTCAAATATTTGCTGTGTTACAGCCCTGTAGCTTGTAAATACTAAGTGAAAATGTCTTAACTGTGGAACACTGAGTTAATCCTGGTATATCTTTCTCATAATGCTTCATTAAGAGATTAAACTGATTTATTCTCTGTAGTAAAAAGAAGGGTTTTTTTTTTGGATGCTGCAACAGCAATTATTGTGTAGAGCAATTTACTCTTGTTATTTTAAAACCACACTATGAGAAGGAGCGAGAATCTGGTGCAATTCTTTGACTAGCCCATCAGCTTTGTAGGTTGCTATTATGTTGCTATTTGTCTGGATACATATTTTCCTTAAACTAGCTAATTCCAGAGCTGTGGAGTTTTTCATCAGGGATAAGTACGAAAAGAAGAAATATTATGATAAAAATGCAGTCAATGCCTTCAATGTAAGTTAAACAGCTTCACCAAGAATTCCATCACTTTTGTTTTTTGAAAAGTACGTTAGAGAAATGCAGAAAACATTACAAATTAAAATACCTTCACAGTCAAATCCTTTTTGATTCAGTGCTAAATATTTTCTTTTGCGTCCCTTGAAAGATATTCCTAGCTTCTGTAAGGTCAGCATATTATCTGTTACATCTGTAACGACACATTGTTATGATCCAACAAATAGCTTGCTTCTGTCTCTAAGTTGTGTTTTTCTCTTTTAGCGGTGACGATGATACTTCAACAGTATATTTTGAATCCTTTCTGGGTATCTTTTTCATGTTACAGGGATAAGATAGGATTGCTGTTTCTGGTGACTTTGCCTTCCCTCATTCTCTCTAATACTTGATTAGAAATCCTGCAGTGTTTTAGGTTCCCCTTCCGAGGGTCTTGGTGCTCTGCTGAATTCCAAACTGTTGCGTACAGTGAGGTACATTAAAATAGCAAACATGAGCAATTTGCAAACCAGGTGTTTAATCATGTAGTTGTCTGTTCACTACTGCAAGTTTTTGTGTGCTTTGCTGGCAAAGCAGTTTTGAGAATGTCTGCATTTACTGAAGTTGTTTGTTGTATCCTTGTTTGTTTTTTGGATGTTGCTGTTTCTGGGCAATACAATCTAGTTTGAGCATAAATAAGTACAACTATAAAAATGTATAAACACGCACTTGTCTATACCTATGTTATTTAATTATGGCCTAACATGTAACTTACTACTGTATCATACTAGTCAGTGAACTTTGACAGAGAAACCAGTGCATGGGTGGTTGTAAAGAGTGGAATTTCTGCTTCCTTTCCCACCTGAGAAAATGGATCTTTGAATGATAGTTTCATTCTGGAGGAAAAAAATCACCTGGAAACTAGAGAAGTGTATTTCATTAGACATTGTTGAAGTAGAAAGAAAATTCCTTCACTTGTAAAATACAGTGTAAAATACAATTGTGGTTTTAATTGCACTGTCAGTTACCCTTCTTTACTTTTATTCTAAAGTAGTAAATAGGAAGAATTGCTTAAAATTACACTTCTTCAGAAAGTTCAGAAGAGTCCCAAGGTACTTCTAAACTGAAAATCTAGATGGCTAATCTAATAGTCCACTGCTGCCTAAATATCTTTGTAGGAATAATTGCATTTTGCTTTATTGAATTGCAGACTAATATGAATTGCTCATAGCAGCGAAGATAGAATCCAGACAAGCTGAAGAGATGCATGTCACTGCTGAGTAGGGAACACCATTTAATTTCTTCCTACTTGGGCTTTTCATTCACTGACTGATGTAAATGGTATAATCTCTTCAAGATAGAAATAGAATCTGATTATGAAATAATTTAGCAATAGATAACTCATGCATATTGACATTCATCTGCATTTCTTTAAGGCCACCAAACATGGTTTGAAGTAGTCAGTCTGAAATCAGTTTTGGCAACATCCTAAAAGTACATGATACCAAATCAGTTGAACTGGTGTAGTGCCTGAAGCCCTAGTCTGCTGCTTGTATTGGGTTACCCTCCTTGGCTCTACCCCCAGCCCAGTTTGCATGTCTGGGTAGTGCTGTGACTGGTGTTCAGTGATTATCATTCACCTGGGACTAACGGGAAAGAGGAAGAAAAGGTGAAGCTGGGCCTCCATTCTGCACATCTGTTATGCTGCTTTTCTGCTCCTGGATAGTGTTGGTGGGGAGGAGGGGAAGTTATGCTTGTTTTTTGGTTTACTGTGACTGGGTTTTTGTGGGGGTTTGTTTTGTTCGGTACTGAGAAACATTCGGCATCAGTTAGACCTAGTTCTTGACCATGATCATGGGCTTTAGCCTTGAGAAAAGAATCTTATGGAATGTATGAGGAATGATAACTCCAGGTAGGCAAACTACAGTGCTCTCATAATTTGCTTAAGGTTAGGAGATGTAGGTTGGGAATTTATCAAAGTGATCACATTATGCCTGTCCCTTCTTACCGCAGATGTACTTCAACGTGTACTTGAGGTGAAACAAAAAGCAGGACCTCCAATTCAGAATAAGCTAGGGGAGAAGCCGGAGAAAAAATACCAACAGAAATCATGTAGTCATTATTTTTTACTAACATTGATAATACAGTTAAAATAAATCTAGTATTTAAGAAATGTTGATGTTAGTGTGGATGGATTTTGTGTGTGCCTTTTTAAAATACTTTTTTAGATCTTACTTGGAACAGAAATGTTTTTCTAATCATAAGATTTTTTTTAACAGTTATGCATTCACCACTTTATAGTGTTGTAAAGCAAGAAGAAAAAGGTTTAGAAAAATGTCTAAGAATGCATTTGTAGAAATACTTTATTTCCAGTGTAATGGAATATTGCCACCTCTTCATTTTTTTTTTTCCATTTAGCTGCTGTTAAAGTAGCAGTTTTATTCTGATCAATGTCAAGAAGAGAATTTTGAATAAATTAGCTGACACAGGGAGACAAACTGATGGTTTTGTACCCCATGAAAGTATCTTCAGACACATCAGCTCTTTGAAAAACTTAGTGTTGAAATTATCTGTAAAGGCTTAGACAGAGTTGTAGGGTTGTGATATTATGACAAAAACTGTGAAGACACCTATATGGTATTTCTGGTATTTACATCAAAGTGTATTCAATTTAAGCAGTGTAGCTCATGGCAGAGTTAGAAGTAGCATTTCTCAAGCCCCACTGCCTATCATAATTATCTCCCAGTGTTAGTAAGTCACACTGGTATAAAAAAAATCAGCACCTCCTTTCTCAGGAAGTGGTTCAATATTTCTACTGGAGTGAGACCATGCTTATTGAGACTTCTGAAGACCAGCTGCTTAAGAAACCTGAGTTTCTTGATCTGTCCAGCTGCTTTCCCATTTTGCTTTGTTATGATGTAATTTTGAAACATGCAGGGCTTCATGGTTTGTACACTATGTATGCTTCAATTTTAAAAGAGTAATACAAGTAAAAATACTTAAAGCTGACAGGATGTTACTTGGGAATTTACGTTTGTTTGTTCTGTGAGTAACACACAGGATTTAGGTGGGGTTTTTTTTTTTTTTGTTGTTGTTGGGTTTTTGGTTTTGGTTTTTTTTTTTTTCTCTTGGAATAAACAAGAGCAGCAGTAGGTGTCAGCAAGTCAGCTTATTGTAAATATCCTCAGCATTATACTGTTGTCCTAGAATTAATTTTCTGCCAAACCTCCTTCTCAGTTTTTAGGCATACGTAAAATGTGAATGATACAAAGTATAGTACAGAATCCAATAAGACAAACTTCACATAGTAGTGTAATGTTTAGGGCATCTTTATAAATGGTATGTCTGTGATACAGGAACATGAACAATTTACTGTGCAGTATGCTATGCTGTTTGACTTGATTTGTCCCTGCAAGTTCCTGCAATGCAGTTGAGACCTTGCATCACTTCTTTAGTTAAATACAGTTGCTATAGGTCAAGTTGTGTGTGGTTATTTTGTATGTTAAAACTCTCCTTCAGACTGGTGCTGACATGAAACTGCTGAGGAATATCATTGCACTTCAGACCTGCACCTGATTATCACTTTCAAGCATAGGCAAATCCTTTTATATTCATCGTAGGGTTTCTTGTACACAAGAATCCTAGAACTGAAGGGTAAAGCATGCAAAGCAATTTATTCTCTAACAGTCTTAGTTGCGAAGACTGTTACTTATTAAATCTTTTGCTTTGGGCTCTCATTAAACCCTTTATTTTCCTTTATTTCGCTGTTTCCTGGAGTAGGCTTAGAAGAACACACAATTAGACAGACACCTTTCCTGAAGAATTTCAACTTGTGTACAATAAATGACTTGAAGGACTTTTTCAGAATTCTTGCAGTAAATATAAGTACAGCAAATGTAAGGCTTGTCAGAGAGAGACACTTTGGGATGTTTATTTTTATGAAAATAATGTCTAAATAGACTATTCGTCCTGACTGATCTGTGTATTTAGTCCCAAATACTTGTAATCAAAGCTATGCAACTGTAAGGTGGAGGCACAGTTTTTAATGAGGCTCATGATTTTAGGTGCAGTGGCAAAGAGAAATAGCAGATGTTGCCTGTTGTAGGTTTTGGAGAGTTAGTAAAAGTCCCCCAAAACTACTGGTTAGAGGAAGTAAACTTTGAAGTAGAAGATCTCACAGTTTTCCAGTAAGCCAAGAGGTAATCTGTATTTTTAGAGAACCTGTCTAAACCACACTGTTAAGTAACAGCTGCTGGGGTGATTTTTTGAGGCACAGGACTGCACTAACGAAAGGACTTCTGGTACCCAATCCAAATTGTTTGGCTGTATCTACACGCTGCTAAATTAAGTGTCTTAAAGTTGCGTGGAGGTTCAGGATGCGAACTTCGAAGCAGTTGTATTTTCCAGATTTTAAAAAAAAAACTTGGCTCCTCTCTTTGACTTAAAATAAAAACTGTAAAAAGACAGTCTTTCTTAAACTACTTATTTTTATGTCTAATTCAGTGATCCTTTCACCATACAAGTGTTGAGTGTGGATAAAGATTAGCTGTATAGGTATTATCACAAACAATCTCTGCAGCTTTTAATGAAAACAATATATATATGCATATATGTATATAGGAGAAGAAGGAGCACTACTTCTCAGAATCTGTATGGAAAATACTTTATTCAGAGCGAATCAACTTAAGCAGATTCCAGAAACTTTTAAGTTTCCAAAATGATGAACTAGCACAGTCTATTTCACTACATGAAGTTGGAATATATTATCACATCGTGACAGTGTTTAGAGAATAGTAAACAAAGTTTCTATATTTAAGAAAATGTGTGAATTATGTATGGAGCAGAAGTTTCATATAACTCTTAAGTTGACTGAAGGAAAAGAATGATGGGTCTGCATTTTCCATGCTTTGTTCAGATATTGTGTATAATGTAAGTATGAACTTAGGCAACTGGATAAAATGTGATGTAAATTTAGAAATTATGATGGTACATTTCCCAGAAAATTATCTTCAAGGAGATTACATCCATAATACATTTGCCACACTGAGGCCCCTTAAGATGGATAAATTGTGGGGGATGATAGAGTACATGAGCAATAAGTTTGTAGCAGTTAGCATTCGGAAGCATTCAGTCATTGGCTTGGAAAAAGGCTACCAGATACCCCTGCCAATACTGCAAGAGCCCTAGTGGGGCTTTTAGTCATCTATGAAGAGTTTGTGAATCAAATTCTATGAAGTATTTTTTAAAGATGCTAATGAAGTGTTGTGATAGTCATCAATAGGAAGCACTGAAATACAAAATAATTATGACTTGAAGGCAGAAATAGTGAAAGTGGGATAAATTATTTTGCAAGATCATGCAGTTGGAATGAGTTGAGTTACAGAATCACAGAATAGCTCAGGCTGGAAGGAAGCGTTGGAGATCATCCAGTTCTCCCATCTCAAAGTGGGGACAAGTAGAGGTTTGCTTAGAGCTGTGTGCAGTTGGGGTTTGAGTATCTCCAGGAATGGAGACTCCACAACCTCCCTGGGTGACCTGTTCCTTTTAATCAATGACCCCCACGATAAAAATAAAGTTATTCTTATATTTCAGTGGAATTTCCTGTATTTCAATTTGTGTACAGTGCTGCTTGGTCCTGTTTCTGGATACCACAGGCAGCAGTGTGCCTCCATCTTTGCTCCAGGTTATTTATACACATCAGTAAGACTTCTTCTCTGTCTCCCCATCCTTAGTTTTCTCTTCTGCGTGCTATGCAGTCTCTGCTCACTGAGTCTCTTACCGTCTAAAAGGTGTCCCACTCCTTTAAACATCTTAGTCCCTTTGCTGGACTTGCTTCAGTCTGTCCACGTCTTGCACTTGTGAGCCCAGAACTAGCCACATTTCTAGCTCATATTCACCTCCACCCAGACCTCCAGGTCCTCTTCTGGACATCTGCTTTCCAGCCAGTTGATGCCAGCCTGTATGGTTGTATGGTGTTACTTCTCCCCAGGTGCAGGACTTGGCACTTCTGTTTGAACTTCATGTGACTCCTGTTGGCTCCTGTCAACAGAGCTCTGAATGGCAGCACACTGATCTAGTGTATCAACCACTCCTCATTTTGTGTCATCTGCAAACTTGATGATATTCTTTGTCCCAATCATGGGTCATTAATGATGTTCAGCAGTGTTTGCTCCAATATCAATGCCTGAGTGTACCACTAGTGACTGCCCTTGAGCTGGACTTTGTTCAGCTGTAGTTAAATGGATGAGTTATAGAAGCCTGAGTGTGGATTTTCAGTGTGCTGGCAGCATTCCCGTGTGCAGGGGCTTGCTTTCCTTGCTTCCATAAGCTCTTTCATTTGAAGAGTAGTTCACACTGCCTAGCTACAATTTACAATGTCTAAGTAAACAGAACTTCTGCCAAAGCTGAAATCTGTAGTGACAGCATTGCAGTTTAGCATGGATCATGAAAATGTAAATGATCCTGCATGCAGCAGGGCAAACCACTTAGGAGGAAAAAAAGGTGTTGTGCTGAAGTGTTGGGAAGCTCGCACTAAAGACAGTTTTTCCAGGAACAAATACAGAAAACATTGGTTAGAGTGGATAGGGGGAGTGGAGGGCTCTCCAGTAACAGATTAAAAGCATCTTTTTTGTTTATCCTGTGTCAGCCTTTAATTAAACCATGGTGACTCTCCATAGTATTTCAAGTGGTAGTTATCTAAAGGAGAAACTGAATCATCTAAATAATAAATCTAATGTGGGTAAGGAAAGTTATGGATGCTTTTGGTTAGAATTGGAAAAATGTTGCACTCAAGTCTTAATACTGTTCAATATATGTGTGTTTCCTAGAACATCAAGCAGTTGCATCTCTGTATGATGTAAATTTTATGAACATCTGTAATTCTGCACACATTCAGGACTACAGCTAGTTTGTGCACAAGCTTCACGGTATTCTTGTAACAAGATATGGGCACTGTGAAGGGATGGAGGATTGGTGAGCATTTGCAGAATATTGACACAAGGGCAGTACTGGCTTCTTTGAAAAGCCATCTACTGCTGTATTTTGTGAAGTGTGGTACACTCACCTTTTATTTTTGGTGCCCAGTGGTTACAGCAGTGAATAGAAGCGACAGTTTAGTGCCTTTAAAAAAAGCCTTGCTAGTTAGCCTAAACAATTTCCACAGAAATTCATAGATAAGTTTTATTAATAGTACATTAGTATTCTTATACTCCTTTCAGTATTTATTTTGAGAATAGGCCTTCTTAAAAAATGGCAAGCTATTGGTTGTTTTTGTATTATATGCAGCTAATAGTCTGTAATTGCTTCTGTTTTAAAATATATTCATTTTAGTGTTGTCGACATTTCGTTGGAGATGTACAGTAATAAAGTCTTCTGAAATAAGAAAATCATATGTAGTAGCTGAACTTAAAGCCTATCAAATCAGTGTATAGTACTCCTCTTCATTTTGGTTATTTCCCTGTATATTGTGTGCACATAAAATGGCCACTCGAGGGCACCTTTGTATTTGGTTCAGCCGCTCATTTCCTGAATATATTGAGGTGGTTTGATAACTCATCTTTTAAACTCCTGAATCTTCTGAGAGATATCACCCTAAATTTCATATTTAAATGGAAGCTTAATATAGGTTTCTAAAGCCTTAACTTGAATTCTTTTTAATAAAAGGGTAAATTGCAATATGCATTGCATCAAGAACAGGACTTGTTTAAAAACTAAAAGTTGGTGGAAACTTTATTTAGTAGGTTGATGTTAATACTTCCTTTAAGCTTACGTTTTTCACTTTGAATAGTAGTCTAGTCTGATGCACAGACTACATCAGTCATTGGGCCAAATACTGGTTGTATTGATGCTTGTATGTGAACTATTAATATAGCAAGTGTTTGGATAGTGCCACTGCTAAGTGATAACTTAAATACTACAGAAGTTTTTAATGGAGGAAATGGGGACAGGTGACACATTTCCAGGCAAGAGGCTTGGGGAACTGTAATACTGCAAACCTGCAGATTCTTTCTTTGCCAGTCTCACATTTGCTGTGAACCAGACAGTCTTTCACAGAGCTAGGTAAGATGAAGTCACAGTGCTAGTGTGTTTGGATGAATTTTCTTGATCAGCAGTGAATGCACATGATGCTTTAAAGACAGTATTGACTTTCATTATGCAAAATGTTTTGGTTTTTTTTTACTCTATTTACTTTCTAAAAAGAAGTCCCAAAGCGCAAACAATGGAAAGAGATTGCTAAAAATTAAATGATTGCAAGCCTTTTGTTCTGAAATGCAGTTGATATATTGTGAACATATGAGTATAAATGTGGAAACTTAAGAAACAGCTCCTTGCCTTCATTCCCTCCTTTAGGCAGTTCTGAATTTGCATAATCAAAAGACCCAACTACTTTTAAGTTGAAAACTAAAATGAAATATTCAGATGCTAGTTATCAGTTTGCAGTATGTTTTTAATGCACACAAGCATGTCAACTTTATTCTTTTTCTAGCAGCATCTATGGCTGGTTGCAGGGGTTGCCATTGGTTTTGTCTGGAACTTAAAAGTGGCGATAATCAAGGACATCTTACTTGACAGCTTTTCAGATCGTAGTGTTAACATACATTATCAGGGTCTGTTAATGTGTGCTTCTTTACTTGAATTCCAGATGATGGCTGATAATTGTTTTTGAGATTTTGTTGTGGAAAGTTAGGTGAATTTATTGTGTTATACATGTGGCCAAAAGTGAGGGAGGTTTTGGTCACTTGTCTTTAGTGGCTTTGATGACAAGTCTTACTCTTAGTACCTTCTCACTGGAGTATCTTTTGCCATTGGATCTAAATTAACAAATATTTGCTACCTTTCCTGCTGTCTGCAATTCAGGCTTCATAATCGGTATCAGTATTGGCCAGTTTTCTAGAAACTGATTCTTAGATTTTTTTCTCTTTGTTTCCACTGGAATATAGTAATTGGATTAAGAAAAGTGATAACAGCAGTTCTTGCTGTGAAGTAGTGTATTTTTGCAAGCCAGATACCCCCACTCCCACCCCACCCCTAATAACGAGAGGTTGTCTGCTTCTCAATGACAGTATTTTCAGGTACTTGGACTTGGATCCAAGCATAGAATTATCTTTCTTTACTGATGCTTCTGATCAAGTTTATAGAAATAAATCACTCTTAATAAAGGCTGATAAATACTAAACAGAAGCCTGCATGTTACTTTGTGATATTACGTAGTGCTGCTTTTCAGTGATAAGGGCTCTGCTATAAATATTTCAAGTGCATTTGTGGCTTTCAACTAATTAAAGGCAGTTTCACCAGGAATGAGTGCAGCACTTACTCTAGGACAGTTGGGTGCATATGCCTGTGATGGGTGAGTGGTTTGGAACGTGGGTTACCTCATCACTCCCACTGCTGACCATGAATGCAGAAGTAGGTCAGTGAGCAGGTGCTTTCTCATTTGCTGTTTGTTGGCAAGCTAATGAATCTCTTTTGACTACAGAACAGGAAAGGTTCTATGAGCCAATTTATCATTGCAGTAGTTTTAAGAACAAAGATTTACTGGAAATACAAGCCAGCAGCACACAAGCTCTTGTCAACCACTGTTTCTTATTGGTGTTTCATCTATTCAATGACTAACATCCCCCATAGCTTATGGTATGTCTACAGTGCAAATAGGATGTATAAGGCATTAATGCAAACTTTGAGTAGTCTAACCTGGGTTTTGGCAATGAAGTCAACACAATAGCCTAGAGGTTGTTTAGGGTTGAATTATGCTAGTGAGGGGTTTGCTATACAGTACATCTATAAAGTGTGCTGCAGTTTGGAAATAGGAATGTAGCACAACCTTTCAAAGAATTTGGGGGCAGTACAAGGGCAAACAGAACCTCTGAAGTGCTGTTGACATCCCAGAAGAATATCAAGCAGGTTTGCTAAAATACGGGGTTAAGGTTTATGAATGAATGTTTTGAAATCTTCTGAAAACCAAGCATTTGATGAATAAGATATTGGTTTCTCTGTGGTTGAAGAAGTTATTAGCACCCATGATAATGACTTTCATATTAGTGAAAATTCAGTCTTCTAACTGCAAAAAATCCCAGGCTAATAACAGAATACAGTTACATTGCAGTGTTCTTACAGGTTTTAGTTTTATTAGGTGCTAGTTTTGGTCTATTGACATGACACAGTATGACACCTGAGCACAGATGAGAATACCTGGCACTGAAAGGACTCTATTGTAGCTGAAGAGCACTGTCTCTCATGAAGATTCCTGCACTCAGCATGGATGCTGGATTGCTCTGAAGTCAGGAGGCAGCTGGGAGCCTGAACAGGGTTAACAGGTCAGCTGTCTCTTAAGCATCAGTTTGGCCTAATGGCAAGTGTTTCTCTAGGCTTCCCTGGTACCCTGGCCAGCTCTTGATACACTTGGCTGCTTAACCACTCACTGCATTACACCAGCCTCTGTTTTATAGAATCATCTAGTTTGGAAAAGACCTTTAAGATAATCAAATCTGTTAACCTAACACTGCCAAATCCAACTATTAAATCATGTAGATAAGGGCCACATCCATATGTATTTTAAATACCTCTAGGGATGGTGACTCCACCACTTCCTTGGGCAGCCTGTTCCAATGATTGACAACTCTTTTGGTGAAGAAATTTTTCCTACTATCCAGTCTAAACCTCCCTGGTGCAACTTGAAGCAATTTCCTTTTGTCCTGTTGGTTGTTATTTGGGAGAAGAGACTGAGACCCGCCTCGCTACAGTCTCCTTTCAGGTAGTTGTAGAGAGTGATAAGATCTCTCTTCCCTGACCGCCTTTTCTCCAGGCTGAAGAGCCCCAGTTCCCTCAGCTGCTTCTCCTAAGACACTTGTGCTCCAGACTCTTAATGAGCTCCATTGCCCTTCTCTACCTCCACTCCAGCACCTTAATGTCTGTTTTGTATTGAGGGGCCCAGAATTGAACACAGTATTCAAGGTGCGGCCTCACCAGTGCTGAGTACAGGGATATGATCACTGCCCTGCCCCTGCTGGCCACACTATTGCTGATACAGGCTAGGATGCTGTTGGCCTTCTTGGCCACCTGGGCACAAGATGGCTCATGTTCAGTGGCTGTTGACCAACACTCCCAGGTCCTTTTCCTCTGAGCAGCTTTCCAGCAACTGTTCCCCGAACCTGTAGCATTGCATGAGGTTATTGTGGCCCAAGTGTAGGACCCTGCACTTTGCCTTGTTGAACTTTTGTTGAACTTTGAACTTCTATCGAGCCTGTCCAGGTCCCTCTGCAGGGAGCTTCCCTATCCACCAGAAGATCAACAGTTCCACCCCACTTGGTGTTGCCTGCAGACTTACTGAGGGTGCACTTGATTCCCTTATCCAGATCTCTGATAAAGACACTGAACAAGACTGGCTGCAATACTGAGCCCTGGGGAACACCTCTTATTACTGGCCGCCAGCAGGATTTAACTCCATTCACAACTCTTCAGGTCCATCCATCCAGTCAGTTTTTTACACAGTGAATGGCACACCCATCGAAGCCACGAGCAGCCAATTTCTCCAGGAGAATGCTGTGGAAAGTGGTGTCAAGGGCTTTAATAAAGTCCAGGGAGACAACAACATCCACATGTTTAGTTTTATTTAGCTGCACCTTTTGACTTGGTCAGATTTTTCATTCAAGTTTTTTTTTTTAATCTGGTGCAGCATGGAAGATAAATTTAACATGATGCAATGGTGATAAAGCTGTTCAGCAACACAAACTCATGCTATCGCTTTCCTTATGTAAACTTAAGCAGTTCTTTATACATTGTAATATGCCTTTGTACTGCTACTTAGTTGAATATTTGCATACGTGAAGCTTTCTTTCAAGTGCTGCTTTATTTGTCTTTAAACATTATGCTTGGGCATTTCTCAACTTGTACATCCTGTTCTCTATCCCAGGCTAGATGGCAGCTGCTTTTTACTCTGTCTCCTGCTTGAAGCCTCGATGACGCTTCTCCATAGATTCTATGGTTCTGTGATTCCATTACTTGATTGGCAAAACTATAATAATTACTTTCAGGCCTTTATAGAATGACTGTATCCTAAGTTAGCTAATCCCTTAATTAATGAAGCTGATAGGCAGAAGAACTATTATGTGAGGATGAAACTGTGATACAAACATGTATAGTGTTGATATCTCCCCAGCCCCCAAATGATATTTTGCTTACCTGGTTCTGTATGGTGAATAAATAGCTGTCACCTGCTGTTCAGCTGTGAGAGCTGTCAAGCTTGAATTTTCTTAAAATCTGAAACATGCAAAAGAACATAAACGCCAAACAAAAATTTCACTTTATCTTCAGAAACTTGGAAGTAAAAACCTATGATGTTCCATTATGAGAATTTCACACATTTGCAGTTAATTGAAGTCTTAGTAAGGAACATGGTGGTAGAGCTCTTAAGTTAATATATGTGGTTACCTAATAGTTTTTCTGACATCTTTATTTGGTTACAGTGTGGTGTAATTGGAATAAACAGGATCTCTGTGTTACTATAGCAACAGGATGCTACAGTTCGAGAAACTGCTTCATTGTAGCAGATGTATCCATAACTCTTCTAATAACCTGAGGATTTTGAAACAGTAAATTTAAAAATGAGGATTCTGTTTCATATTTCTGCAGGTAGAATTTGATTTAAAAATTAAGTTTTATAAATATTTTCCTAAAGCCCTCCACCACCTTCCAGTATAGGCATAGTTTCAGAGTTTGTAAAAATATTGAATATATATATTCTATATATATATATACCTATAAGCTATGGTACTAGTAGGATTTTCTATAAGAAATATGAGGTATTTAGACATGAGATATTTAGCCGTGAATTTTTTTTCAGCTTTTAGTTTTTCCTTTCAGTGCAAGCTGGTTTTTTTAACTAATAGCAGGCCATGTAAATTGGCTATTTTGATCCAACATAATGACCTGCTCTGTAATGGCTTCATTTATTTTTCAATTTTCTTTGTGGATAGTAGAGGCGATACAAGACAATGTAGAAGTGTCAGCTTTATAGCTCTGAAGATATTCTGTGTGTTCGGTAAATGTGATTCAGTTGCTTTTTTGTAGTAAGGAGAATAGAAATACAATGTTTCTATTAAAGTGATCAACTATGCATAAAGAAACAGGATATGAAGATGTATGAAAATGCATTTGGAGAAATCCGATTTTCTTGAGCAAATTGCATCTATTGCATATGTAGGATACCTTTTGGATAATTCTGGAAGTCTAGTGGTGCTAATAGCAGTTTTACCTTCTGATTTCCAGGAAAGAAGTATCACCTATCTGGCAGATCCTCTTGCTTTATATTAACCTTAAGCTCTACTCATTTGGAATGCTCTTAGAGAAGAGTTAATTAGAACTTTAATTAATGTATAACTCTTAGAATTATTTTGTATTCCTCTTAATAAAAATACTCTTACAGTGAACAATAACAAAGACACTCTCTTCTCTCCCCCCCCCCCCCCCCATCCCGGCACAGTGTGCTTTCATGCTTCAGGACATTAATATTTCAATAGTCACACGGGATAAAATTGAACAATGGATGAAACCTAATTATTTTTCTTAGGCCTGTGATATGATCTTATCCAGGCTCATTTTCTTACATTCTATTCTAGTGGATTTCATTATAAGTTAGTCATTCCTGTCTGACAGATTTGCTTTAAAAATTATACTGATAAAAATTAAAAAAAAAAAAAGAAAAAAGAAACAGGACAAAAAAAGGGAATACTTTGTCTCCTCTTTGTTTTTTCTGTGTTGTGTTCCCCCTCCCCCCAAAATTAGTGGGGGGGGGGGGAAAGAAAATCTTGTTTCAGCTGATGCTGCTCCCTCCCTTCCTACCTGTTCTTGCTTATTTTCTCTCTCATTTCTTTCCTGTTTCATACAGATATCCTCTTCTGATGCTGCTCAGCCTTTGGCATCCTCTCCTTCTCTGCAAGCTGCTGCTGAGAAGAGCAAAGCAGAGGTATATTGCTTTCAGGTGTAACTCTTGTCAGGTTACAGCTTTGCACAAATGTTTTCTGTAATTTCAATGACCTAAGTAGGGAATATAAACTGCTGATAATACTTCAGTCACATGAAAACTTCTCTCCTTGCTTCCTTCACTAGGTAAATGAAAAGGTCCAGTACAGTGGGACAAAGCGCACACATGATTATTACTTCTTCGTTTCTATATGTTAGACTTCTGTTTCTGCTCTGGTTTAGTGTCACAAAGCTGAAAACACCATTTCATTCCCAGCTAATGGGCATGAATGAATGACATTGTCCTGTCTCCTCAGGAATAATTTTTAGTTTCTTTTTTTTGGTTACTTGCTTGTTTCAGAATCTGAATTATCAGTACTCTTCCAGCCATTTAGTTCAATCTCCTTGGGATAAATATACAGTTAATTTGGCAACACTCCTGTTAGCTGATAGTAGTTTTAATCTCGCTGGATTGCGTGTGTATGTGCTGACATTATATTTACTGTTTAGAATGATCTTTGAAAAACTTAACACAAATAAGTAATAGATGAGGCATCATTTGTGTGAGCTTTCAGTAAATGTCACAATTTGCAACAATACTGAAATACGTTTTTTAGAATGCGAGTGGTCAATGCTAGGTTTTTTTAATACTTCTGTCTAAATTGAGACTGCATACAGTAAATGAAGTAACTTGTGATCTAAACAAAACTCATTTTTTCTTCTAAATGCATATAATGTAGGCAAATGCTATAAATTATTTTAGTTCAGCTATATTTAAACATGAGTTAAAATTCAAATGACAGCTTTATGGACTAGTCCACATGCCTTTGTGAATTTGATGTGTTTTTCAAGTTGTACCAGAAATAGCAGCAGCCACTTAGAAGGAAACTTGCCTTTTCTTTCTTACCCACCTCTCTTGATGAATTCAAATTTGAAAGTTCCTCTATGTAACCAGTGTGCCGTGTCTTTCAAAATGAATCTTGGGAGGAGGGAAAAAAAAAAAAAATAATTTTTTGCTTAGAAATTTAGACCAGTATAAAGCCAATTTCATTTCATTGTCTTCATCATGCTTTTTGACTGCTTGTGAAAGTAATGAAACACTTGAGTTAAAGTTCCGACATGAATACAGTATCTGAGAAATGTTTTCAATTAGTTTGAATTAATTTTTATCTAATGGAGCTGAAGCAGAAAGCTTGGATATTGAAATTGTGAAGTGTGAAGATGAAGGACTTAGGGGTTTTCAAGTCCACAATGAAATTGAAGTGGATGAAAATAAAAGTCACCGGGAATCATGAGAGCTCCTGTAGGCTTTGTGCAGTGTGGAGGCAGAGACACTGGTGAACAGTTTAAGTCTTTATAAATTCACTATGAATTAGGTAGTGAAGATCTCTTTATATTGTATATAACTGTGGACATTCAGTATTTGCAAGTGCACTATTATTGAGTACTCGCAAAATCTATTTTATTTTTCAGAAGGAAAAAGAAAAAAAGAAAGAAGAGAAAAAGAGAGAGAGAGAATCTGAAAAACCATCAAAGCAATTAGCAGTTGAAAAGGTAAGAATAGTTCATTTTGTCCAGGTACTTAAAAATAAGCACAGTATTAGGCATGTAAAAAGCTGTGTAAAAAGTGTGTTTGTGTGTATGTGTGTTTGTATATGAATAATAACCAGAATAATCCACGTGAATGGTTTACTTTTCTTTTGCTTGTGTCCAGAGGTAGGTTGACCACACAATAGGAATATGCTTTGGGGAAGAGGGATCCAAGTTAGGCATTGTTAAGATTTAAGCTCAAATTAGAAACCTGATTAAGGTTTTTGAGATGTACCATTGCAATTCTTGCACAGAAAATTTTCAATTTTAGTCAGTGCTATATGATCACCTAATTCTGTTTTTCATAAATGGATCCATTTTGAGTGCATAATTTACAGAATTTCATTAATAACTCTTTGAAAATATTCAACTAGATCACATGACAGGTAAAAAACAAACATGACAGGTAAATCAGTTAAGGTACTTCTGTGCGCAGCTGTAGTAAAGCATACTGAGTAGCCTTAGCAGTATAGGTACAATTAAAATTTCATGTACAGCTGTGTATAAAGTTAAACAAAAATGGAATGGGTAATGTAAGTATTAAGTACAATAATTTCTTCTAAAACAGATGTCCTCTCTCAGATGACGTGAATCCATTAGTATGTTCTGATCTGCAGTGCAGTCCACAGAATGCATTGGAATCTCCATCTGTCAGTTTACTCCCCAGTAGTGCTGTGTTACAATTGTGAAAAATATTATGTATTCATACATAATGATTGATGACTTATTTCTAGGTCAGCTTGCAAATAGAAGTTTTTTATTTTGTATAATAAAACGAGATACAAAAAGTACGTGCACACATGGAGGAGAAAAAAGCCCCTACCCAATACTGGTATGTTGTTTTCTGAAATCAGAAAATCAGATTAGCACTTTTGAATTAAGTTAGTGCAGAAGCGAACTTTGTTGTGACAATTTGTGTAGCTTCACTGAGCTAGTGGAAAAGGATATCCTCATTCATCTTGTAGGAGGTTAAAGCATATTTACAGATGACAAAAACATTAAAGTTGTTGATTATTGGAGCTTTACAAGGGCATCTGACTGAATTAAATGCTTTATTCCAGTCCTGACAAAAATATACTTTTGTTATAAAGGCTGAAAATATTGCTTTGATTTGGAAACCTTAACTTTCTCAAGCCAAAATGTCTAGTTTTGGTCTGAGGTAGAGAGGGTTTTTCTTTGTGAGGGTGCCTGAACTTTGTCCCGTGCCTGGGAATACTTGGTTAGGTGAAGAGAAAAGATGATAGCGCATAGTTACAGTTGAGCCACTACCTTAATACTTGAAATAAAAAACAATTTAAATGCCACTGATTAGATTTAAATTAATTTATCATTAGATTACCAGTTAATGATTAAGCAAGTAAAAAGAAGCATCTTGATTTTAGATGTTTGCACTACAAAATGTGGTATTTGGTAAATGTTTCTGCATTATTTAATAGTGCTGGTGTAACAGATGCAAAATGTTTGAAATACTGCAGCATATTTTATTTCATTATTAATGTGTCAACACTGATTCCTCATATGGTACTCATCTGCAGGTCATCATTTTAATTTAAGAGATTCTTTAAGCTCGGGCTTTTTGAGGCATTTAAAGATGGTTCAAAATAAACTATTTTTAGATGCAGCCTGTAAACTTGACATATTTTAAAATCACAGTCACTTCCTAGAATCCAAAGGAAAGAGACCTGTATGGGATGCTTGTGCATCCATTGAAAAGTACTGGTGAGGTAAGAGAACCAAAAGGTTTTGGGTTTATATGTGGAATTGCTGCTTTTGTGGTGTGATTATGCTTCAGGGAGCTGATAAACATTCTTATTAGCTTGACTGATAATGATACACTTCCCATCCGGTTAGAGACTGTTTATTGGTATACGTTAAATATTTCACACTGATGTATTTAAGGCCAGGTTGGATAGAGCTTTGAGCAACTGGTCTTGTGGAAGGTGTCCCTGCCTGTGGTTGGGAATTGGAACTAAATAACCTTTAAGGTCCCTTCCAACCCAAATCATTCTATGATTATAATCTGTGATCTGTGAATCAGCAGGGGAATGCTGGCATCTTGACCGTAATATAATTTTTTTCAGCAACCACATTGTGCACCACATTCACCTTTTGCCTGTTTTCCACTGAAGGGAAGTACAGAAGGGAGGGATGCAGGTCATTCGGGCTCAGGGATCATGGCTAGTGTGTGAACTGGGAAGATTGTGTGTCCCAAGGCTAAAGAAGAGCTGCAAAGAATGGACTGAGGGAGTGTTTGCAAGCAATCAGTCTAAGGCCTTTTACTAAACCACGCTTGATTGTACTTTTTAGAACAGAGAGCTTGGACTGAGCTGTATGAATGACTCCATGAATTTCAGAGCAACTAGGGCATTACCGGTCTTTTTCAAGACATGCCTTTTTATGTCCATCTGCAGTACAAAGATGAAAAAAGGCATAACTAGTTATGATGCCTTGTATCTTTGGAGTGTTCCCAGAGTAAAGGGGAGAAAATTCATATGCCTAGACATTCAGATTTTTGTTGGATTCAAGTTTTCAAATAGTCTAATTTTTAAATGAAGAAGGCAATGTGTGTCAGTGCAAGCAATCCAGAATTAAGCCAGAAGTGACTTGAAAAGCTGTCCGTGGAAAACTTGGCAAGTATTTCTGACTCAAAATCAGAAAGTTCAGCTAAGTCCATGGTGCTGAACAGTTTGGAAGTGTTTGGGCACTTACTAGCTTTCTGTGCTGTTTATATTTTAGAGGTTTCACATCAGTTGAAAACTTCAATGAAAATATTGTGATGGTTTCACAGTAAAATATTGAGGGTCATAGCTACCATACAGCCATATCTAATTTATGGAAAGTAAGCCCTTTAAAGAGAAGACTGTGTTGTGTTTGGACAGTAAAGTGGTTGCGACGTAAAGAACAAACTGGTTTTGGTGTTTGTTTTTTTTTTTCCCAAAACTACTTGTGCTTTTGCAAACTAATATTGACATTCAAAGTTAAGACTTTTTTCATTCTGCTGAATGTATTGGTATGATGAATGTTTCTGAAGGATTGCAGCAGTTAAACCTGATTAACTGAAGTACTGTTTGACACTGTGAGTTCAGTTTTATTATATTGCATTTGAGTTTGAAATTGGCTCTAGTTTGTGTATAGAGTTGATTTAAGTGACAGTTACAGGTTATTCTTCAATGGTAGTATTCAAATGCTGTTTTTTTTCACCAAACTGGAGACTAAATTGCCAGCTAGAGCTCAGCAATAATAGTGAGCTGCTACCTCTCAGCTGGTACCAATCAGCGTCAGATGGCCCACCTTGTGGAGGCACTGACATAGCTTTATTTGCACTTAAAAAGTGCTAGAGAACCCCTCAAATAAAAATGAATGCAAATCATATTAGCAGCTTTTCCTCTTAATGTAGAAAAAACAATATGTCAAATATTCATTTAACCAAATAGGAAGAACTTAATGTAGTTTATTTGGGCAGTGTTTTCGTTTATTTGTTCTCTTCCAAAGATAACTAAAACTTCTTCAAAAATCAACCTTTTAAGTTGCAAGTGAGATGAGGAACTATTAGTCCCCAGTTAGTTCCCTGGGATGTTTTTACTTAACCAAAGTATTCTGAATAATCATCCTAATAATTTTGTTCAGGGAGAAATAAGTTGGAGCAAATAGTGTTCTTCACTTCTTTAAAACTGAGTAGCATTGTAAGAAGTCGTGGAAGAATGAAAGCCTGCAACATTTTCAGTGTCCATCTAAGTATCAGTGAGGTGTTTGCTTTTAAGTTGTAGGAATAAGCTGACTTACAAATATTGACCAGGATAATAATTTAAATACAAAATTATGTTATAAATATTCTAAATACTTTCTTTATTTTGACACCCTATTGGTGATATATTTACTAAATCACTTGACTAATAATGTTAATAACTTTTCCTAGACTTTTAAACACTTTTTGCTTTTCTGAGTGAAATGATTTTTAAATATTTTTTCTTTGTATTTTTATATAAAATTTAACAAAAATTTTCATTATAATATATAAGCAAGCAAGTGTTTATCACAGGAGCAGAAAAACAGAAACGTGTTTTGCTCTCTGATTGACTACATTGTCTTCTTTATACTCTTAGTCTTTGTTTTCACAAATTCAGACTAAGTAGATAAGAGTTAATCAGGAGTATGCAGGACAGCCTGTTTCCCTGACTTCTACCCCCACAGAGGGTGAAGGATTTGAAGGCTTCTTGTTCTCTCAGCCTGCATTTCCTGGACTTGTCCCAGGCTGGTTTTACATTTCTAATCATACCTTTTCAGTTTTGTGGAGGAGATCAGATTAATTTGGGTTCTTTGGTTGCTTCTAATGCTAATCTGGAGAAAGGCAAATAAAATTGGAATCTTCCCGAAATTGTGCAATTCATTCCTTTTGCAGGGAACAAAGGACTCTTTATGTTTGAGGATTGCCTTGAAGAATAGTCTTAGTTAATGAAATTAATCTGTCATGGCTCTTATTACGTATTAGGAGTTGTAGACAAAGAAATTAAGAAATCGATATTGCAGGTAGAAGCAATTAAAAGAAAACTGGTTTTTTGCCAGATAGGAAGAAGAGTATTTGTCTTTTTAGTGTTGGAAAAGGAGTCAACCTACAGGAAGAGTATCACAGGGGTTTTTTTGTCGTTAGCCCAGTGTGTGTTCTGTGTATCAGCTTGCTAAGTCTAGTCTGCAGAGGAGCAGTATTTTAATGTAATTTATTTATTTATTTAAAGTCTATAGAAATGGAATCTTAAAAACTGCAAGAACAAGCTTGGGTTTGGGTTGCTTCGGTTAAAATGGCCTTTGTTTTACTTGCCAAACTGTTTTTAAAAAAAGATATTATTAACTGTGCTTAGTTTTAGTTGATCCTCGGTTACATTTTGCTCCATGCCGGGTCAAAGCCTAGAATTGCCCTGGGTTTTCAGTTAGTAATACTTATTAACAAACGGCATTTTCAAGTTTATTCTGCTTCCTTGTGATAAGCTTCACCCTTTTTCCTGGTGACTTTGAGACAGTTAGGAAGGCGCATACACTTACATGCATATTGAACAACAAAAAGAGAATGGGCACATTTAAATAAATGTGAACTAAGTTAGCTTTATTCATGGATGGATGCTAAGCTGAGATAAAAATACCTGTATGACCAAGACTTATTCATTCTGAGACATTTGAAACCACAGGAGCATGCATGATAGAAAATACATCATCTAAAAGTTTCAGAAAACTATAGTACTAGTTAGGAGATTCTGTACCATCCACCAAATGTGAAAGAATAAAAAGCAGGACATTTTCACAGAAGTGATACTGATACACAGGACTGAATGTGAAGAAGGGTAAGGATTGGATGAGATGAAGTTGATAACAGGAGAAAGACATTTGATTTAAGTTTGAACCTGTATAGGAATGCTGGGGAGGGACTCTTCATGAGGGACTGTAATGAGAGGACAAAGGGTAACAGGTTCAAACTTAAACAAGGGAAGTTCAGATTGGACCTGAAGAAGAAATTCTTTCCTGTAAGGGTGGTGAGGCACTGGAATGGGTTGCCCAGGGAAGTTGTGAATGCTCCATCACTGGCAGTGTTCAAGGCCGGGTTGGACACAGCCTTGGGTGGCATGGTTTAGTGGGAGGTGTCCCTGCTCGTGGCAGGGGGGTTGGAACTAGATAATCTTGAGGTCCTTTCCAGCCCTAACTATTCTATGATTTAAATAATGTCACTCAAAATAATGATCTTGTTTTGAATAATAAGCTTCCTTTGTTTTCCTAAAATAATGCAAGAATTGGAGCATGAGCAAGGCAATCAAGTGACTGTGTTCTGTTTCATTTTAAGCACATTTCATTGTGCTTAAGCTAGAACATGCTTAAACTCCACAGGGGAGAAGTCTTGCTCCAGTGTGTGACCATCATGATAGGGCAATGAGGTAGTGCAAGGCGCTGTCAGATATGCAAATCTTCAGCATAAAGATAGTAACTTCGTTTTTCATAAAAAATATGTTTAGATGCCACTGACAATACTAAAGGCTCCAACATAAACTTTAAATTGTTTTAAAAAGAAAAGAATAAAACGCCATGAATTTTCACCAAAGCTTCCAGACACCATCCTGCAACTTTCAGTGTCTTCCAGTTTTAAGTCAGACTTTACACAGGTATTGATTGTGTGGCTTTTTACTAAAAGGATTAAGGGTATTTATTCAGGGTGCTGAATTTATTATGTTTTGATAGTTTCTCAGGGCACTATAGCACTGAAAACTGTGTGGCTCTTGCTTTCATCCTATTACATAATTAATGTTTTCACAAAATTAACTCAGAGGTATTTGGAAAATAATACTGTAGCCAGGGAAGAACTAAAAGCAAGATAAGGTATAAAAAGGATCTTTTAACATGATTTGAAGGAAATGGACAGGTTTCTCTCTCTAGGTAATTTTGTGACGTGGGAGGTATGGTATAAAATGAAGACACCAGTTGCCTAGCTGTTCAAATAAGTAGCATGTCTTTAAGGCTAAATTTCTGATGTATCAATCAATGCTGCTAATCCACCCATGGTCAGTTGCCTCCTGTCTTCATTGAAAAAAGGGTTGCATTTGGATGAGCTGGTCTTTCAGTTTTACTTGAAATTTTTGTTTTATAAAATTGAAGCCTGCAGTTTCGAGGTTGGTCCTCATGCATGTCAGTGTGCTACTGAAAAATAAATCTCTCCACCTCTGCTCAGCAAGTTTGGTCTCTCTCAACTTGAGGATATCGTACTTAATCTCAGAGTAAGGTACTGCAGGTCTGTCAGCCAGGCAGACTGTATTTTACACTGTGTAGCAACATGGGTAACTTCTACTCAAGATAACCTGCAGGTATTTTTGTATTTTATGCTAATCCTCAGTTTACACCATAAGTGGATATCAATAAAAATTTTTCCTTTGGTTAAAGACAGACTATTTTAGTCATATAAAAGAAATTCATTTGGTTAAATATCAGCATAAATGTTGAAATGGGTGCCTAAAGAAGCAAGTCAGAGCCCTTTGTACTACCATTTCGAAGGCAGTTATGAAACTTCAAAGTCTTTGAAGCTGTGAATCTAAAAAGCTTTAGCAAGCCTTACATTTTATAAGGGTGATTTAAATATTCATTTTCAGAACACCCAGAAATTTAATGTAGATTCATGTTATTTAAACTAGGAGAATAAAAGCAGAAAGATGTTTGACTCGTGGCTAAAAACGCTTCTTGATAGTTGGTGTTAAAGATTATGATGATATGGATGGTGAAGACAAAAGAAAATGGAGTTTACTCAAGTAAAGGGGAATCCATTTTGGTTTTGCATGTGGTGGGTTGAAATTAGTTAGCTTCTAAAGTAATTGTTTCAAAGTGATTAACTTTGAAATGAGAAGAAGACTGAGGGGAAACAAACCTGACTGGCAGACGAAAATACAGCTAATGGTCATTGACATGAACTAGTGATGCATAAGTGTTTATCAAACATTCTCCCTGCATTTGTGAAACAGAATTGCGTACTTGCATATGATAAAATTCTCATCAATTCACTCCTAACTTCTATAGCAGCAAAAGAAAAGTGACAAGTTGATACAGAAGTAAGAAAAACTAACCTCTGGGGTTAATTCTGGTTATTTCAGTGTGATTAGCTGCAGTGACAGGATTGAATTTCCATGGAGCTTATTGAGAGGCTTTTTTTAAAATGTGTCTTTATAGACATAGTATGCTTAGACTTCATAAAGTGTTTGTATTGTACTGCTTGCCAAAATGATAGAACAGATGCCAGTACAGACTATTAGTCCAGCACTCTTAAGAAACAGAACTTTATTGGAAAAAGTCCTAATTTAGAGGTGGTTTACATGAAACAATGTTCAGTGCAATGCTGTAAGGAATATGTGATTAAAACACAAAGATTGCAAGTGTCAAAGGCACAGTGACAGGGAGGAGAACTGGGGCATTGTAATGAGTAAAGGCATAGCACAGAGATGTGCTTCTAGGTCCGTCAAAGGAGAGCAATGAGGTGGGTCAAAGAGATTCTCTCCCAAGAGCCCCAAGCAAGTAAGGGTTAATTGCATACTAGCTATAGCACTTGTAATGGGATGCAGAGAGAAAGGAATTTGTGGATGGGGCAGAAAATATGTGAAGCTTATTATGGGATGTTTAGGTGACATAACAGAAAAAGGGAAATAGAGGAGTCAAGGTGGTTTGGGGTTAACAGGCAAGAAGAAGCAGGGGGAAGAGGATAAAAAGGAGCAGTCACATCCATGCCAGGTTACTGATAAGTATGCTTGTCTGAGCCCTGAACTTGATCAGTGCTGGCTATCCTATATTGTTACAAATTCTGTTTGCAGCCATGTTGTGTGTATGTTGGATTATCAGGCAAGTTGGATTTAAAAGATTGTTGTTGGCAACTAAAAAGAGGCTGTAGGTGTGGGGAACTTAAGGTTCAGCAGCTGCAGACAAGCATCTATATGTCAGCTGTGGCAAATGCAGTGTTTCTAAAAACAGATACTGGAGATAACACATATTGTGTTCACAACACCTGTGTCTGACATATAGCAAATCTGACTCTGGACTAGCCAGTGAGTAGGATGTCAGCATTTGGAAAGATCCTTTGTCTGAGCTGACTGGCTAAGGGTGTAGGGTCTTGATACTGGGTGAACTTAAGTTTCATGCAAAAAGCACATTTCCAGCAAAAAAAAAGCACTTTTGTTATACTTAAGGAAAAGACTCAAAGCATACCTTCGTGAAGAGCAGTGGAAAACAATGCTTGAGTTGGATTGTTTTTCACTATGAGGTCAGTTGCTGTGTTTGAAATGACTCGTTTTCATCTGAGATATATGAAGATGGAATTATAAATACATACCTCTTAGTTCTGATTTATACACTGATACTGCATTATATATTGAAAGGGTTTTAGAAGAAAAGTTATAAAAGAAAACAGTTTAATGAGGAACTGGAACTAATATAGCTGTATTATTGTAATCTTGTCCAGACTAATGAGCTCAATATAAATGAAGGAAAAATGTGGAAGCTGAGTTTATATAAGCATAATATATGGTTCTAAGACTGAAGATGTATTTAAAACAGCATATGAAAGTACAAACCATGTGATTTGTATTTTACAACTTGCAAACTGAGACACATTAAAACACTTTGACCTTAATCTGATGTGTAGCTGTCATAATGGGATGCTTGATCAGCTACAGCTTTAAGATGGATCTGTCTAGATTTTCTACTTTATAATGATTTCTTTTAAAATATTCAAACTGCAGTTTTATTGGATTAAAAGTAGCGTACTTGAGTTTTATCTAAATCGAATTCCATGATAACATGAAATAGGAAAAAGGTTGATAAACATTTTTTCCCTCTGCTTTTGTGTCCTTGTAAACAGGTCTTTGCTTCTGGGCTGATCATTTCAGAGACTTAGAGCTGCAGCAAATTCTGCTCAAATCCTTGCCCCCCAGAATCCCTAGAAAAAATTGGTTCCTTTGCACTCAAGATTGTCTGCCTGTCCTTCTCTGCAGTTCTGCCATCTCTAGCTCGGCTTCAGGTTCCTACTTCTTATTGTGGCTGTTAGCTAGCAATCATCTCTCAGACTTCTGGTGCTTTTCTTCAAGTACCAAACTCAGGAGAAGGACCTTGCCTTCTTTTTTCAGACCCTATTCTGAACTTGTCAGCTTTAAGAACATAACATGTTTGAAAATGAATGCATACAACTAGTATTTCATATATGGTTGTTATTATATTAATTTAATACATGAATATAAGACTTTAAAGAGAAATATTTAATCTTTGATATTTTGCCTTAGTTCCCACAGCAAATTTAAAGACAACTTTGTTTTAAGAAACTGGGCTTCTACAGTTGCATACCTTCTTTTGAGCAAGGTAAAAGAGCCTCTGAGATTGTCTGATGCATTAGAAAGGAGCTAAACTGTTCCTTTCAGCTACTTATGAGACATGAAATATTTTAAGCTTTCTTGGAATACATTGCTTAAAGTAAATGAGATTTGAGTTAATGTTTTAAATTCGGTTAAAGTAAAATGGTAGTACAGCGTGGTCAATAACTAGTAATAAAGGAATAGTCTTAATCCACTTTCCATATAAATTATTAGCATATTAGCCTACACCCAGATAAAACCATATTAATGGAATAAGATTACAGTGCAGCTGTCTGTTAGTTCTACTATGAAGTTTTTAATTCACATGATTAGAGGTGTAACACATTTTACATAATCTTACACAAGTATCCTGTCCTAACTGCAAAACTGCAATGAAATCCATATACTTAGGGTTTTAAAGTGGAAATGGAGATCAGGGACACTTAAAAATGTTTTCCTTCCGGTGTGTGTTTCATCTAAATGACCTTCATGTGTACAGAATCTTTTTTAAAAAGAACAACATCTAAATAAAAAAATAAGGCAGTTCAGGTTTGTTGGTTTGCGTGGTATAAATGGTTTAAATTAGCTTGCCTACATCAGCATGAGTAGTTCAGTATCTGAGAACAGTTCATTGGAATAATTGCCGTATACTTCAATAATAAACTTTTCCCCTTGGATTAGCTGTTTGTTTGAGGCAATTCTAGTCTTATAAATAAGTGGTAATTCTATATTGCAACTATTTCGTAACTATGTAGCAGGTTTGGGGTTTTTTATTTGACTGACATACATTTTTCTCTGGATTAAGGATCCATCAGAATATGCTCGCAGAGTTGCTGTAATCTGTACAACCTCATGATACCACTGTAGTGTACCTTCTCATTCAATACAGTATTTTTGTTGCCTGGCTTTTTTGCTAGTTAGGCAGAATAAGAGTTCATCACTTGCTAAAAGTAACCTAAGTTTTGCACAGTTAGTTTGATTCCAAAATTTCTTAAAAAAAATACTGGTCACTTATATGAGGATAAACAGAATATCATGTTTCATTTTACAGTGATTTAAATTCAGTATTATGAAAAGGTTAGTTTTTACTCTTTTTTTTTACTTATTTACATGTCAGATACAAAAGCTGCAAAAACAGTCTTTAACAGCTCTAGGATACCCATGTGAACAATGCTTTAAATAGATACAGATTAAACTAACTTGTGAATTAGAAGTATATGAGCTGTCAGGAAAAATCATATCTACAAACCTATTGCAATCTTATAGTAAATTACTAACATTATTTTCTCTTATGGGAATTCTCAAATGTTTATGCTGTCTTGCAAGTTTTATTGCAAGCAGGTAATGAAGAGGGAAGGAATCCAATTACTTTATGCACAAGCCATGCAATTCCTACATAATAAGAGCAAAGGAAGACTTTTGTTCAGTAAGCATAGAAGCATCTATGAGCTTTAGTGAGTAAACTGGAAATTGCTTTAAGTTAGAAGTGCTTTTTACTAAATTATTTGATGGATCTTCAGCTTTCATATAGTTTCTTGTAGTTAAGATTGGGTCTAGAAATAAAGAATGCATGGGTAGTCAGCTGTGTATGAAAGAGGCTTAATTCTAGATCTATGAATTTTTCATTGAAGTAGAAAATGGAGGAAAATGTTCAGAGAAATATTTTTTGTGTGTAATATTCAAGTATGAAAGAAAATAGGAGCAGATAACTGGACTGGACAGCTGATAAATCAGATTTTTGACAGTGATTGATTTCTTGCTTCAGAATAGGAGAGATGTTTACTGTAATCTTAAAACTGCTCTGACTGGAGAGTTTTTCTGCTTCAGAGCTGTTAGTCTTGTGGCTTACAAGTTGCACCATGTATGCTACCTCTTGTAATGCTCTTGAGTAATGTGAATGAGAATAATGTCAATGTTAATCCTAAATGCTGGTGATGAAACCTTGTAAATTATTTATATTAATATCTTGTACTAGTGAATTCGGAAAAAGTTCCACTTGTTTTTAAAGTACTGGGAGTGTGTGTGTGTGTTACATTTCTCTTGGGTGTCCTATCTCTTTTAGAACTGTTAAACCCTTGAATTTTGTACACGTGAGAATAATTGGCATAAGGTTACAAAAGCAGAAAATGGAAACTTGAATTACCTAATGTTAATTCTTTTTTCCCTGAAGTCACTCATTTACAGTGAAAAATAAACACAGTATTTTCATTGTATGCTTGCACTTTTAAACCAAGTTTGTTTCATCATTGCCAATTCCAGTGCAAAATATCTTCAGCTGCCTCTGTCAAGAGGGCATCATCTGGTAAATGGGCATGTGCAGAAGAGTAGATCACAAATGCAGAATTTAGACTGACCATATGCTCTGGAGTGTATGGTCATATTAACAAATGTTCTTAAAAGGATTGTAGTGTCCATAATCATTTCACAAACTTACTTTGTTTTCCTATTTTGCAATAATAAGAATTTTAAAAAGAGCAGTGTAATTGCTGCTAGACACTGCTGCTGAATATTCTTATTTTTGTCTCCTTCAGACTCTAATACTTCTGAGACCTCATGTTGTTGTCTTTTCTGTCAACCAAGCAAGCTGGTGTAAAGTTTTCCACTTCCCTCTTGTCTTCCCTTACCCACCCTTCTACACCAGTAGAAGTAGCCAGACATACTACTTCACGGGCATGGTGCTGAGAGTTGGGAAAGAAGCTGTTGTTTCACAGGAAGGGACCATTGGTAGCATTAGCAATGGACCTTATAGCATTCTGTTATGTATATGAATTTAATAGGTGACTGTCAGTCATAGTGGTACTGACCCTAGTTTTTGTCTTCCTCATGAGATAACCATATCCCTTGTTGACAACATTGCATGTGCTGTACTGTAATCATTGTAGAGAGGAAGAAGGAGGGTTGATTTACCAGTGCTTTCATTATTTTTTTCTCTCAGGCAGAATGAATTACTCATTTAATGGTTATCTCCAAAAATAGCAGGCTGAACAAAATCTTTTGAAATGCCTGGCTGAGATGCTGGACTTCCTACAGTATGCGACTTATGCTACAGGGGTTATTTCAGTATCCCATCTACTGCACGCTTGCTGTCTGCAAGAAAACATAGTTGCCTGTTCTAGGGAGTGGGAGTTTACGTTTGGATGAGTTGACTACAAAACTGTAATACTCAGGTTCAGGGCTTTGAGACTTGTGTACACTAAGCTTCAGTGGAAAAACAGAACATGGGAATTCACTGTGGTTTGTAGGGCAAGTTCCATATATAGGTTGATTCAGTTGACTAATGTCCCCCTTCTATCTGCTTGGCAAAATCTATAGAACACTAGAGAAAAGGAAGAGAAGGCAGTTATGAAGAAAATAGACCAACAGTGGTGGAAGTATTGCTGTTATGTGTATATATTTATATATATATATATAAATGTGTGTTCATATATAGTCCTTGAATTTATTAAATGAGGTGCTTAGAGGTTGACTTGCTTTAGTCAGCAGAAAAGCAATATGGTTGTGCAAAACTAACAAAGCTAAAATGATAGTTATCAAAAGTATTACATCAGCACGGCATCTGTTGATGGGGCAAAGTTCAGAGGGCACAACATCATATGGTGTTGAACATCCCTTTGGTCAGTTTCAGATCAGCCGCCTCAGCTGTGTCTCCTCCCAGCTTCATACTCACCTCCATCCCACCTACTGCAGAGGCAGAGCAGGGAAAGCAAAAAAGCCTTGATGCTGCATAAGCACTAATCACCAATAGCCAAAACACTGGTGTGTTTCCTTTCATGATGCAAGACTTTCTTGTTTTATGAAAATTGGGAAGCTTTCTACAATAATGTTATTTTGATATACAAGTATGTAGTCAGAATTTAAGCAAAATAAAACTCAAAACGTCAGTACAGTGCTTTTAGCTTTTTTTCCAAAACCTGATGGACTAGAAATTTAAAAGTGATTAAATGGTAGGAAAATGAACAAGACTGATTAAATCATAGTCAGTATCTCTGTGAATTGGAAGCACAGTGGTAGTGCAGCTCTCACAAATTAAGGCATCAGCTCTATGTGAGTCTAAGAAACTTACATTACTTAAAAATATTAGAGCAGGCTTATGCACTGGCTTGCTTTAAACTTGCAGTAAGTTACAGGTGGCTTGATCTTCTCCACAGTTGTCTGCTTCTGAATTGTGTTTGACTGTGGAAATGTGTGGAAATTACGTGAAGAACCAAATATTAATTTCTGTATCTCTATTTTATTTGGGTTGGAAAGAGATGCTGCTTCCTACCTGTAGACATAATTTCTCAACTGTTTGTTTTGTTAGAGGCAAAGTTATGGAAAGTTCCTAACTGTTTTAAAATATTTACTCTTCAGACACTTAAAGATGTTTAATCTTACCTAAGGACTACTTATGGATAAGATATTAGTACCATGCTGTCACTTATGTTTTTTACTGTACTGTAGATGTACAATCATCTACATGATTGCAGAAATTTATGGTACCCATACTGGATCTGAATAATGAGTGAGTCCCTGCTCCTCTACTTGAGACATGTGCTTCATCAGTGAAAATATTTGTAAAAGGCTGCAAGGTTAATTCTTTATTTGCCTCCTTTAAATTGGCAGAAGTACCTAATCCCTGCTGAACAAGGAATAACTTAGATGGGTTATTGTGGCTCTTCTCAAAACAGGGGCTCAGTTTTACTTAGAGGCAAAAAATTCCAAGTCATGCTGCGTAATAGTCTGATCATGTGGAGGATGCAAAAGAATCAAATCCCCGGAAGCTTGTTCTGGCTTCAGTCTCTTTCCGTGATATTTGCAAATAGACTGTTTTTCAGTAGTCTCAGAGTAATTTAAGGCAGAGAACATTGCTTACTTTCACTAGATATTCCAACATGAGAATAACCTTGAAGAACAGTGTAGTGAACATTCAAAATAGAAATGTAAGGCCTGCGTACCAAAGATATTTTGATGCTCTGCTGCTTACGAGGTCAGTGTCTCAGAGACATGTGCTAGTACTATAATGATGATTTTGAATGAGATGCTCTTAATAGGTGACCCAAAGTAAATATATCTAGGAATTGCTATAACTATGTACTTCACTTAATAAAACCACGTTATGTTGCTGAGTCAACCTTGAATGTTGTAAAAAAATAGTAGCCCCAAGTAACCTTGAAGGCTTCACTTAAAAATAATTGCACAAAATTGTGTACCTGTTTCCTCCTACTTGTTTTTTCATAGCAGATTTTTAATGCTGTTTTCAGGTTATTTAATGCTGCTTAGTCTCCTATTTTTATGCAGCCTTTTTCCAAAGGACTTGACAAAGAATAGTTTATCTAGTACTGGTATCAGTGCTTAAAAATAATTTCTGTGGGAGTGAAGCAGACTAGTAATAGATACTGAGATGAATCTTAGTGCTGCAGAATTCCCGAGCATTTGTCATTCTATATTGTACCTCTACAAAATACATTCAGTTTTAGATAAAGCACAACACTAAATTAAACAGTAAGTTTAAGAAATGTCACTGCCTTGTTATGTGTTTTTTTTTTCCTGTTGCACGCTTCTGTGCACACTCTGCCCAGTATTTAGCTTCAACGTCTCAAAAGACCACTCTGCAGAAAGCTTAGTCATGTATGAGTCCTGCTGGAGCAAAACTACCAGAAAAGAAATTAAACATCACATTTCTCATTATGATTTGGTATAAAATTTTCCAGTGGCTCCAGGGTGACTTCCCTTGCTGTTCTTTTTGGAAAGTTTCAACACCTTGTTTATGCCAAAATTATATAGGCCGGAAGGGACCACTGGAGGTCATCTGCTCCAGGCCCAGAAAAATGGTATGACCTCTACTACAGAATGCTTTATTTAGTAAGGCATTGGTTTCCTTATACCTTCTTCAGCTGGACCATTTTCTGCAGTAATAAATACTAAATAAAAGAGAGTGCTGTTTGAACTCTCTGTTTACTTACTAATATATGCAGAAGTGTTTTGGTTGCTATGAAAAGTTTGCATTCTAAACCAACCCTGTCAAACTTTAATTTATTCCAAGCTTGTGCTTTTAGGTACTTATCATAAATCTAATCTGGAGGGATGAAAATTTGCACGTATATTATAGTTCCAACAGTTCTGCTTCTCAGTTTAAAAAAGTTGTTCTATATTCAGAACTCTTAAACTGTTTGAGCAAAAAATATCAGTTTCATGCAATCAAGAAACACATCAGAAATGCTTCTTTTTACAGCTTCTGTGACCCGGGGTGTTCCTTACAGAGTTGGAGAAGAAACAAATGTGCAAATTCTTACAATAAACGCCGTTCTGAAATACTCA
>JASSUY010043239.1:0-38094 GCA_032466535.1 Forpus xanthops | reverse complement strand
TATAAGTTTTATGGCATATTTACTTAGGTATGGTAAGTTGTAGAAAGCTTCATTTTGAATGGTCACTTTAAAAAATTCTTGATATGCAAAGATCTACTTTCAAAAACCATACATTTTTTCTCCTACCAAATCGGTGAGTTTTTTTTCTCAGCAGTATTGGGTAGTACTTGGAATTAGTGTGCTATTGTTCAGATCACGTGCTCTAAGATGAAAGTTGTAATGCAACATAGAGTCAGGCAATCTATGGAATAGTTTTCCAGCACGCAGCTTCCTAAACTGAATTTTGGTCTTGTACAAGGTATGTAAAGTCAACATAACAATTTCTGGCAAGAGGTAGAAAGTATTTCTCCAAGAGATTAGTGAGGATCGGTTTGAGTAGGAAAATACCCATTCCCTAGAAAAATGGAGCACAGTTCATTGCAGCTCGTTGTTTGAGGTTTTCACTTGAGGTTTGCTCATCCAACAGGAGTGTTACTACTATGACAGGCTTGTGTTCACTTGGACCATCTTTGAATACTCTTGAGTTTCCTGACTGCTGTTTTACAAACACCAAGCTCATTACTCATTTTTACCAGTTTGCAAGAGAGGAAAGTAAAGGGTTACCTAAATAAGATCTACTTTATACCTGTATGTTAAGCTATGAAGTTCTTATAGTACTAAATGCTAAGATTTAATGACTTCAGCAATCTTGGGAGCCTCGGTGACTCTGTCAGAGCCACATTAGGGGGTGATAAAGGTGAGGGCGAAGCAGGTTGGAGTCAGGCCAACACCCAGCCTGACAGTGTTCTGCCGCTGTTATTCAGTAATCAGAATAGAATAGGATTGGAAAGGACCTTAAGATCTAAATGCTGTACTCAATGATCAACCAGTCCACCTCATGCTTTTGTGATAAATGTAGAGTAAATAAATATTGAATGCACGCAAAAGAATGCATTTGCCATATCACTACTATAAACCAGTTTGTATTAATTTTAAAAATTGGTATTTTGATGGATATGGGTGATCAGCTTGATATTGGTATGAGAACAATTATAAACAGATTTATGCAGTCATTTTCATAATCAAATTTCACATCAATGCCATCTTATATTTTGAAGTCTCTAGGCAAGAAATGACTATGAGTTTCCTTTTCCAAAGGAGAAGAATGCTGTTATTTGCCCTTGGGTTTACAAAGGAAGAGATCATGAACACAGATAGTGTCCGTTGGTGCTTAGCATCTAAAAAATCTGCATGTTCTGCAGGTGTTCTTTTCAGGAAGGCTAAATAATATCATTAGTCTGCTTCTGATTTTTACATGTAAGATATTTCAGGGCTGCAGAACTGTATAATTTGGACCCTGAAATTAGTCAATAAATCAAATTATAGGCAGTTTTTTTGCCTAGCTTATGGTATGCAGTGGTTCAGTTTAAGATTTCAGCTTATTTTAAACCTATCCTGGAACTGAGATTTATTTTAAAATTGATTACATGCCAGTGGAGGTACAAGGTTAATATTTTTACAGTCATGTGCCATGTCCCTTATGACCATAACTGCAACTTCATTACAAATCAGATTCCCTATGATAAACAAATGTGTAAAGAGATTTTACTTCTGATTCTGATAAAGGAGCAGCGTCTTTAATCAAATTTTTTTAAGGCCTTTCTTTTTCAGAAAGGTTACTTGTGTTTGTTTTGTTTCTTTTAAAGCCACAGAAGAAAGAGGAACAGCAGTCAGAAGCTAAAGCAAGTCCGAAAAAAACATCAGAACCCACTATTGACCTTTTAGGACTTGGTAAGCAATATGTATTTATCTGTTTTTAAATCAAATGCAGATACATTGTTTTGTATTTTAACAGGTATACTTTTATTTTCTCTGTGCTCGCTGATAGCTTGATGAATTTGAAAACCGTAAGATTGAGTCTATGAATTTGAAACTATAAAGGAAATGCTATAGGGGTCTGAGTATTTCAATAGATGTGTTTTGCTAAGGAGAGTAATGAGCTCCTTTGGGAAGGAGAAGTTATTAAAGTGATTTTCAAAGGGCTTATGTGTTGTGGTATTTCAATATTTATGATACAAGTGTACTTTTTAATGAAAATGATATGGTCATCAGAATTGTGTATTTATAAAATACCTTATATCATAAAATTCCTATATTAGTTAAAAGAACAGTAAACTGGCTGCAGCTGAGTAATACCTTGTAAAACTTAATGCATTGGGCATTTCAGTGTTGTGTTCTGACTGGGTCGTCTCATTTTTATCCAACATACCTTTTGTTTTCTGACTGGCAGGTAACTGTGTATTTGCCTTGTAAATGGACTTGGTTGGACCTGAATAATTTCTTTTGCACTATCTAGCTATACTTTTGGGGGTTTTATGCCTTTTCTTTGTTGAAGGCCATAGTTATAAACTCTACCTTTCATTTATCTAGTGTTACTGTAAGTGTGGTTTTTTTTTTCTATTTGATAGAATCTTAAAATGGAACTGGAAGAATAAATTATTACAGTCTTTTTATTTCAGTGTTAGGAAAGTTTTCTAAGATTTGTGAGTGGATATTAGAGAGTATTCAATTTACAACAATATAATTTTTTTTTTTAATTTCTACGTAATTTCTACAGGATATTAGAGCAGGCTGATAAGTCTTTCAACTGTAATTATTTAAAAAACTTGATTTTATAAAAAAAAAAAGTTTTTTTAAGTTTTGGTTTCAAGGTATAAATAAAGTTGTAACAAAACAATAAATGTTTTCTCAGTTTTAAAATTCGCACTAACATTCAAAGGTATGCTTTTTTCCTAGTGTAGCTGTAAAATACTGAATTTCTACCAGCTATGTGTGTGTCGTGGTCTGTATCTCATTCCAAATGATCTGCTACCATCAGCAAGCAAATCTTAATTAACACAGTACAAGTTAGATTATGGATGTAGAATGAATCTATTTTAAAAAAAAGGTAATTTAGACTTGATTAAAAGCTAATTCTCCTTTATTTTCCTTTAGCAGACCAGCAAACTAATTAAGAACTCAAATTTAATCAGTATGTGGGTTTGAGATTACTAGGCTTCTGTACTCTTTTAGTCACGACTTGAAAAGAATCTTGGTAACAATTTTTTGATATGATAGTGAACATGGATTATGTAGGCTAACTTGAGATGTAATATGCAATAGAAAGAGTTTTATAATTCGTATTCAGCAGCTGTGCTTCTTCAGTGAGATATACAAAGGGCAAAGTTTATAATTTGTATGTTACAACCCTATAATTTTAGAGGACAGAGTATTTAAAGATCTTTTAAATAACAAATTGAAAGGCAGTGTAATAAGTTAGTAGCACTTGGAATCCACTGAGCTGCAAATGAAAAATGTGTTTAATGAGAGCAGGCCTGCATATTTCATTTTGAGAGTTGTCTTTTAATTCATATCTGCAGTAGACTACTTCAGGTAGTATTAAAGGTCATTTCAACCCAATATATCATAGAACCATAGAGGAACCCGAGTTGGAAGGGACCTCAAAAGGCCATCTAGACTGACTTTTGGGAAAGGGAGTCTGTCTGCATGGGAATATGTAGCATCCAGTTGCATCTTGGAAACCTCCAGTAATGCAGACTCTACCACATCCATGAGGTTGTTCAGGTAATTGATCTTGCTGTAAATTATATTTTTTACATCAAGATGAAGCTTCTTCTAGGGCAGTTGTACCTGTGCCCTTGTCTTCTCCATGTTGCTCCTGGTGAAGACAGCCTCTGTCCCCATTGTAGCTGCCCTTCATAGTGTAGTGCTGGTGTATCAGGATGATATCCACCCTTAGCCTTCTCTTCTACGGGGGAAAAAGATCTAATTTCTTCAGTCGCTGCTCATAGGGCAGGTTGTCCACCCATTTGACCATCTTCACAGCCTTTCTTTGGACCCTCTCCAGTCTCTCTGTCCATCAGTCTAGAAATCTGTCAAGATTTCTATTAAGAAATCTTTCTTAAATTGTGAGGACCAGAACTGCACACAGACTCCAGGTCTGTGCTTGACTAATGCTAAGGAGAGTGGGATGATCACATTTGATCTCAGTTAGTAATACCTCTGCTGATGGCAACCCAGAATCACTTTTGTCTTTGGTGCTGCAGCAGTGCACTGCCAATTAAGAGGTTTGGTATGTCAAACAATGATAAAATGGATATGATTGCGAAGCTCATTCTTCTTACTGAGTTGTCATGTTTCTTATGAGGAATCATTCTCTTACAACTTCATTTCTACAAATGAAGAGCTGCAGTAGCTTTTACTAGGGCAGGTCAGAATTGCTTGTGATGGCAGATCAAGATCATTTAGTTCCAACCCTGCTGCCATGGGCAGGGACAGCTCACACTAAACCACATCACCCAAGGCTCTGGCCTTGAACACTGCCAGCAATGGAGCACTCACAATTTCCCCGGGCAACCCATTCCACTGCCTCACCACCCAAACAGTGAAGAATTTCTTCCTTATATCCAATCTAAACTTCCCCTGTTTAAGTTTGAACCTGTTACCCCTTGTCCTCTCACTACAGTCCCTCATGAAGAGTCCCTCCCCAGCAACCGTATAGGCCCCCTTCAGATACTGGAAGGCTGCTATGAGGTCTCCACGCAACCTTCTCTTCTTCAGGCTGAACAGCCCCAACTTTCTCAGCCTGTCTTCATATGGGAGGTACTCCAGTCCACTGATCATCCTCATGGCCTTCCTCTGCACTTGTTCCAACAGTTCCATATCCTTTTCATGTTGAGGACACCAGAACTGCACACAATACTCCAAGTGAGGTCTCACAAGAGCCAAGTAGAGGGACAGGATCGCATCCTTCATTCTGCTGGTCACACTCCTTTTGATGCAGCCCAGGGTACGGTTGGCTTTCTGGGCTGCAAGCGCCCACTGCCGGCTCATGTTCACTTTTGCATTCAACCAACTCCCCCAAGTCGTTCTCCTCAGGGCTGCTCTGAATCTCTTCTCTGCCCAGCCTGGGGCTATGCCTGGGATTGCTCCGACCCAGGTGTAGGACCTTGCACTTGCCATGGTTAAACTTCATCAGGTTGGCATCAGCCCACCTCACAAGCACGTCAAGGTCCCTCTGGATGGCATTCCTTCCCTCCTACATATCAACCAAACCACACAGCTTGGTGTCACCAGCAAACTTGCTCAGGGCGCACTCAGTCCCACTGTCCATGTCACTGGCAAAGATGTTGAACAAGACCGGTCCCTATACTGATCCCTGAGGGACACCACTCATTACTGGTCTCCAGCTGGACATTGAGCCATTGACCACAACTCTTTGCATGTGGCTATCCAGCCAGTTCTTTATCCACTGAGCAGTCCACCTATCAAATTGTTGTCTCTCCAACTTAGAGATAAGGATGTCATGTGAGACAGTGTCAATCACACAGTTTGCTCACTCGCTCCCCCCTTTGTCTTCCCCCCACCCTGAGACGGGGGGAGGAATGGGGAGAAGAATCGAATGTAGCATCCACGGGTTGAGATAAGAACAGTCCAGTAACTAAAGTTCAACACAAATCACTACTACTACCACCAATGATAATAATGACCAGGGAAATACAATGGAAGAGGATACAACTGCTCACCACCCAACGACCATGCAGTGAACTCAGTCTTTCAGGTTCCTGCCCCCATTTTTTTCATCCTGGGCATGACGTGCTGTGGTATGGAATACCTCTTTGGTCAGTTTGGGTCAGGTGTCCTGACTCTGCTTCCTCCCAGCTTCCCTCCTCCCTGGCAGAGCATGAGACTCAAAGTCCTTGGTCAAACCAAACATTCTAGGCCATAACTAAAAGCTTTGGTGTTATCAGTGCTGTTCACAGGCTGAAAGTCAAAACCACAGGCTGCACCAGCTGCTAAGCAGGAGAAAAATGACTGCTACTGCTGAACCCAGCACGGAACCTCAGCCTTCTCCAAATCCAGGGTAGCCAGTTCTCCTGATAGCTTCTGAAGTGGGCCCACATTGTCCCTCGTCCATCTTTTATTTGCCACGTACCTATAGAATCCCTTCCTGTTATCTTTAAGATCCCTAGCCAAGTTTAATTCTAACTGGGCCTTAGCTTTCCTAACCTGGTCCCTAGCTCTTTGGACAATGTCCCTGTGTTCTTCCCAGGGCACCTGTCCTTCCTTCCACCTTCCACCAGCCTCTTTTTTCCTTCAGATTTTCCTTTGGAGCTCCTTATCCATCCAAGGACTTCTCTTGGCCTTCCTGCAGCACTTCCTTCTAGCTGGGATGCAGCACTCCTGGGCTTGTAATAGGTAATCATTGAATATCAACCAACAGACTTGCCCCCCCCGCCCTCTAGGGCTATATTCCATGGAACCTTACTAAACAGGTTCCTGAGGAGGCCAAAGTCTGCTCTCTTGAAGTTGAGGGCAGTGAGTTTGCTGCATGCTCTTCTCACTGTCCTGCGGATCTCAAGTTTGACCATCTTGTGATCACTGCAACCAAGGCTGCCCTGGAGCATCACATTTCCAGCCAGCCCTTCCCTGTTGGTGAGGATAAGGTCAAGCATGGCACCTCTCCTTGTCGACTTACCTATTAGTTGCAGAAGGAAGTTGTCTTCCACAGAACCAAGGAACCTCCTGGATTGCTTGTGCCAGACTGTACCATCCCTCCAACAGATACCAGGGTGGCTGAAGTCCCCATGAGAACAAGGGCCTGCGTACGTGAGGCTGTTGCTATCTGTCTATAGAGTGCTTCATCCCCGAGTCCTCTTGGTCAGGCGGTCTATAACAGATCCCCACAATAATGTCTCCCATCACTGTTCTCCCTTTAACCCTGACCCACAAACTCTCTTATTGAGAGTTCTCCACAAGCACTAGTGTTAGTGTTCTTGCTGTGCAACTCCGAATTACTTCTGTCTCTTCTCACACTATGAGAAATCACAGCCTATTTCTGTAGGCTAAAACTGAAGCTGCTTTTTTAGTACCTCTTCAGTTATTTGGTTCTTGTCCACAGTGAAATTGTGCACTACTGAAAATGTGGGGACTTAAAATTGATTCTTAAATCAATAGTATGGGATTTTATAACATTATTTTTTTATAGGAGTATTATGGGAAACATTTTTCAGTTTGAAAGTCACAATGTGTAAGCCATGGTTCTTCAGGACTTAGGCCATTACCAGTGCTGTATTTTAATCTCAGTGGTGTTAACCTTGTGCTCTCTGCTCCTTTTGGGGGTTTTGTCTTTGAAGGTAGCTTTCTCCACTTAGGCCAGGTAGATGTAAATAGATTTCTTAAATACTTGTAAAAAACTGTATGATAGCTATGTGTGACAGTGAGAATCTTTCCTTGAAATATTACAAGGCAATTTTTGATCATTTTGTTTGTCAGGGTACATCACTTGGAAATTATTTCAGCATACAGAAAAAATAAAAAATTTGTATTTTTAAACTATTACCTTACAGAATTATCAAAAAGAATGTACATTTGACATATTCTACATCCTTTACCATGTTGTCCCTAGGCAATAGGGACAGATGTGCCCGTCATAAAATAGACAGTTTTTCATTCTGGAGTAACTACTGTTAGTAAGTTACAGTGAATGAGCAGAAGATAAGAAATTTACTATGCTGTTACTGTTAACTGAATGTGATGTGTGGGGCATTCATCCAGCATAGTTGGAGGGGAAGTGTGATATGCTAAAAGCTGTTATCTCCTTGTGTGTGGGAAATACTCGCTGAAGGAATCCTGTGAGATTTTGAGAGCTTAATTGTGATATGAAATGCAGCTGGATGTTGCATAAGGGAGAAGTATACGTTTGTTGGTATTATTTGGTAAGTGCCAAAGCAGCATGGTTGGTATAAGTTGGAAAGCTGCATTTAAAAAATTATAAAGGTTTATGCAGAAGTACATAAATATCATATATGCATCTATAGATCACAGACTTGTAGAATCAAAGACTAGTTTGGGTTGAAAGAGACCTTGAAAGGTCATCTAGTCCAACCCTGCTGCAGTAAACAGGGATATCTTCAACTAGATCGGGTTGCTCAGAGTCCTGTCCAACCTGACCTGACCTTGAATGTTTCTAGGGATGGGCCATCCCCAGTTTCTTTGGGCAACCTGTTCTAGTACCTCACAACCTTCAATGTGAAAAGTTTCTTCTTTATACATAGTCTGAATCTGTCATCTTTTAGTTTAAAACCATTGCCCTTTGTTCTTTTGCTACAAGTCCTGCTAAAAAGTTTGTCCCTGTATTTCTTACAAGCCTATTTTAGGTACTGGAAGGCTGCTGTAAGGTCTCCCTAAGCCTTCTCTTCTCAAGGCTGGACAAGCCAAACTCTCTCAGCCTGTCTTCATAGGAGAGGTGTTCCAGCCCTCTCATCATCTTCATGGTCCTCCTCTGGACTTGCTCCAACAGGTCCAAATCCATCTTATTCTGGTGGACCCAGAGCTGGACACAGTACTCCCAACTGGGATCTCAGAAGAGTAGAGGTGTAGAATCACCTCCCTGTACCTGCTGGCTATGCTTCTTTTGGTGCATGTCCAGTCATGTCCAGCTTTACATCTACCAGTATCCTGAGTCCTTTGCAGGATTGCTTTCAGTCCCTTCATCCCCCAGCTGGTACTGATACTGAGCGCTGCCCCAGCCCATCTGCAGGACCTTACACTTTTCCTTGTTGAACCTTACAGGGCTTGCATGGAATAATTTCTTGAGCTTGTAAACACGTTAACGTTTGTTTTACTGGTGCTATGTTAACATTATGCTTAGGTGAGCAATGTATCTAACCAAAATGAAAGCCTCTACAACCCCTTGAGGCATACAGCATTGTTAGCTTTCTGGCTTTCCACGTTCTATTTTAAGAAGTATTGTATAGAAATGGCCTATGAATACTTTTCCACTTCTGCAAAGGTTTTATCTGTAAACAAAATTTTATTAATGCAATAAATAGCTTTACAATAATTTCAGATGGGCAAACATTGTTTTGTATCTTTGCCTCAGTAGTGAACTGTTTCTCTCAGTTCTGTCTTTCCAGAAATTTGGTCTAATAAATAATTATTTGCATATTCTCCCTGTATTGCAAATCTTGGTATGGCTCTCATAAATGCTTGTGTATATATAAAAATACATGACAGCTTAGTAACAAACTTCTTTTAAATAGCTTGCCCTATAGAAAATGAGTTTCAGAAACACAATGCAAAGCTTAAGAGCAGACCATCTTTCTTGTGTTCCCTTCTCTTGCTGTCCCTTCGAAGCTTTTCCGCTGGTCACTCTCACTGTTAGTACAGATAAATATACTAAAGATTAATGGTGTTATGAAAGATTCATAACTAAAGCCAGCACTGAATTGGAAATGGTCATGTTAGGCATTAATAAAATATAAACAGAAAAGCACTGTAAAGGTAAACTTCACTGGAACCTTTCACTTACTAAATGTCCCAGTAAATAGCTTTTGTTTCTGCTGTCAAATTTAAACAATACTTCCTGCTCTGAATTCAGAGGCAGTTGTTGCACAGTATGGCAGACAGCAGTTGCATGTTTTCTGTCATATTGTCATAAATTGTAAGAAGAGAAGTTTTGGGACCGCAGCTGAGAGTTTGAAGTGAAGGACAGCATCTATTTGACTTCCCAGGTTACCTTCTTTGACTGAGCATGGAAGCTCTGCCTTGCTTGTGCTCTCATCGCAATGACCTCTTGCCACATCTAAAAGTTCATTCCTAGCTATGGTGTATTTTCCAGAAAAGCAATGGAAGTACTGTTGATAAAAAGTTAGTTGATTCAAAGCAATTCTGTGGTGGCTGAAACTATAAACTTCTCAAAATACTCATACAGGCCTGTATAACTTAATCTGATTTTCACCTGTTCCCTGGAAAGACTACAGCCGTGTCTCCTTCGGTCAAATACATGCCACCTCTTCTAATCAGTTTTTAATGGTAGGCAGCACATGTTGAATGAAAAGTAATTTACTTAGAATGATTTAGAACTCAGAACTCTGCTGGAGTGTCTTTCTTGTATTATGGAAATACTTTAAAATGAGAAGGGAAAGCAGGAAGTGCTTCCTAATCCATGACTTGAAATGGCAGATACCGGTAATCTCTGTATAAGAAGTGTGGACTAATATGTTGACATACAAGTCAGTATGAGAAGTTAGTAAGACGGGATCATCTGTTAATACTATCTATTCAGGCTTAAAATTTTGTTGTAAACAGTAATTCAAAATGTCTGTTTTCTGCACTCATAGAGACTGTGTATTTATTTTGTAGTGAAAATTCAGTAAGAGATAAAAGGTATGTACATTACCAAATAACACTCATACAGAAGCAATCTAGCAAAACCCTGGGTTTGCATAGTTTTAATTTATAAGTAGTATTTTAAATACTTGAAAAATACTTTGTTCTTGCAAATGTGTTTTCCTGTGAATGTTCTAAATAAATGAAATGCTTGGTTTAGTAAATGATTGCATTTAAATTTTCAGTTAAACTTTATGTTCAGCAAAACTGAACTACTTTGAAATATGAGGAGAGACTTTTTTTTAATACATAGAATCATAGAATAGTTAGGGTTGGAAAGGACCTCAAGATCATCTAGTTCCAATCCCTCTGATATGGGCAGGATCACCTCCCGCTAAACTATGCCACCCAAGGCTATGTCCAACCCGGCCTTGAACACCGCAAGCGATGGAGCATTCACAACTTCCATGGCCAACCCATTCCAGTGCCTCACCACCCTTACAGTAAAGAATTTCTTCCTCACATCCAATCTAAACTTCCCCTGTTTAAGTTTGAACCCGTTACCCCTTGTCCTCTCACTACAGTCCCTCATGAAGAGTCCCTCCCCAGCATCCCTATAGCCCCCATTCAGATACTGAAAGGCTGCTATGAGGTCTCCACACAGCCTTCTCTTCTTCAGGCTGGACAGCCCCAACTCTATCATCCTGTCTTCACAGGTGCCTTACTGAGAAAATTAGAACATGAAATTATTAATTGCAGACAATATTTTTGCATGAATAGTATGCACAGTTCATTCCTGAATTTATCTGAAACAGCCTTTGAGGAGATCTTTATGGAATTGCGTATCTGCAGAATGACTTCAAAAGAAGGTTGTTACTTAAATTGCCGGTATATTTACACACATCTGAAAACACTGGTGTGGATGAAATGGTGGAGCAAATTATATGTATGGTCATTTTTTTTGTCCACTAGCTTCCATTTGTCAGAACAGAAATAAGGGAAGGAGGAGACCTTTGTGCTAAGATGTAAGTAGCTTTGTCATAATCATAGATGAGTTTGTAACTTCAGTTTGCAGAACTGTTGGAAAGGCAATCCTTCCAGCAAAGTCAAATCATGACAGAATAATTAAATGGGCATAGTTAGGTAGGTACTTTACCCCATAGTCATTGTTCAAGCTGCTCACTGTTTACTCAGCTGTCATGGTTTAAGCCTCTCACCCATGCAGTTCGCCCAATTACTCCCCACTCTTTCTTCCCCCGGCTCTGGGAGGGATGGGAAAGAGAATCAAAAGAATGCAACTCCCACAGGTTGAGATAAGAATAGTTTAGTAACTAAGGTATAACACGAATCACTACTGCTACCACCAATAATAATAATGACGAGGAAAATACAAGGAAAAAGAATACAACTGCTTGCCACCGGATACCAATCCCAACCCAGCAGTGAACCCCCACCCTTCCAGGCCTCTGCCCTCCGTTTTTACATCCTGGGCTTGATGTGCTGTGGTATGGAATACCTCTTTGGTCAGTTTGGGTCAGGTGTTCTGTCTCTGCTTCCTCCTGGCTTCCCCTCATCCCTGGCAGAACATGCGGCTCAGAAAGTCCTTGACCAGACCAAAACATTCTAAGCAGTAACTGAAAACATTGATGTTATCAGTGCTGTTCCCAGGCCGAAAGTCAAAACCACAGCACTGCACCAGCTACTAAGAAGGAGAAAAATGACTGCTATTGCTGAACCCATGACATCAACATTGAAGATCAAATATTGCCAAGCTGTTCCTGTGGCCTGGTTTGCCTTTGTGTTTGGTCTTTCTTAGTTCTTGCAGGCAGTTATTCTCATTAACTTGGCAAAAGTTTGAGTAATAAATACACTTGCTAAGGTTCAGTTTCTTGTGAAGGCAGCTCACTTTGTGCTTCTCATATCCTTGCCTTCAGTGTATTTTGGTCTTTGTCATTGGGTCTGTTTACCATTGCTAGCATGCACAATTTGGTCTAAATATCCCTTTGACATGAAGTGGATTTGAGAATTTATTGATATTCATGTTTGATACTAAATTAGACTATAAAATAATTTGTGTATCTGTAGTAGTCACAAAAGCAAGAATATAGATCTGAAGGAATTGCAGACCAGCACCCTTATGCTTGATTGTTTCATAATTCCCTGTATGAGAAAGGTAGAGTAAGTGTTTAAAAAATAGGCTGGGGATTTTACATATACTGAAGTCAGTTCAAAGTTGTGGCTGTTGTAGCTGCCCTACATTTCCTATCCATACTAAGGCACAAGTTCAGTATCTCTACTATAAGACCTGAATACAGATATACGCAGATGGTGGTAGCTCCTAATGTACTCTGCATTGTCAGATTTAGACGTTCGTGACTTCTGTGTCAAGTTTTCAAATATATGGCAGTCACAGTCTTTACTTTTAAAATAAACACTTTCATGCAAGGGAGCTAGAGGGTGGCCAACTTCCACTGGAGCTGGAAAGCAGACAGAAATGAGAAGGCATCCCTGAATGTGATTTTCTAACAGACTGTCTCAGAATGCAGTGCCATCCCATATGAGTTAACAGCCAAAAATCTTGTTGATCTTCTGTGATATTTTCCCAGTCAAGTGATTTCCAGACTAGTGAAGTGACTGTTGCTTCTTACTGTTTCTGCTCTATTGTTCCACCTTGTGAGTATCGTGGGCTACTGGGAAGGATGGTCTCCAACTGCAGTGTGTGGAACAAAGTAATGAAAAATTACAGTATTTGACATGCAGGGAGAAAAATCTTACTATAGGCTGCCAGTTATTTGTGTTCTTTAGAGAAATAGAGAACAGCAAAGAGAAGCCCTCTTTCTAAGTAATAAACTTACTCTATTTTTCTATGCTGTCTTTTATCCTTTTTTTTTCCTAAATAAAATGGGAAAGAATGTTATGGTTACATGAGAGATTGCATTGTATTATTTAAAATAAGTGTTGGAAGCTTCCTATAATTTTAATTAAATACTGAATCTTCACCGTGCTCTTTACTAATCAGACTCCACATTAGACTTCTAGCAACATTAAAGTGCCTAAGTCTCACATCTGCCTTCAGCCTTATGTGTTTCTCTGTTGTAGTAAGATGTATCTTTCATGTGTTACCACCACATTGTTAATGCTGGTATTCCAGTGATTGACCTCTGCTCTTGAAATTGATCTTTTCACTCAGGTAGATAACTGTTGTGGGTGTAAGACACCGGAAAATAACTTTTTATGGTTCAGTAAAAGAAGAAAATGACTTTCTCTGAAATACGTATCAATTATTTTTTAACTTTCTTGATTCTTTTTGAAATTAAAGGATGGCGATCAGTATTCTGTTTTGTTGAAAATTTGGAATATATTGTCATGTTAGTTTGTCAGTGTATATCTGAAGCTTTAATTATTCTCATACTTCAAGAATATTAACAATTTTCACTCTAAATGTGGTTCTCTTGTCTGTTGAAGATGGCCCAGCTGAAGCATCTGTTACAAATGGAGGCACTACTGCTGTGACAACGCTGAATGATGACCTGGATATCTTTGGTCCAATGATCTCTAATCCTTTACCAGCAGCTGCTGCACCTCCTGCTCAGGTAAAATTTATCTAGTTACATGTGTGTAAATCTGTGCACTCGTGTATATTTTCCTTCAGGGAATTGTTCATTCACACAGAAAGGATTCATACTTCTCACACTTATGGCTGGAAACTCTTTAAGCAGTAATGGCTAGATTTTTTTCAACCCTTCAAACTTGTGTACTGCTTGATTATATTACAGAAGTAGGAGGTAATGTGGTCTTCCCTTCTGATTTCCCCTGGTTATTCAGCTAAACTGGATTCTGTCTTACCTTGGTGATGGTAGTCATGTTTTCTTTTCATTTATATTCTTTTGTCTTGTTCTTTTTTAATAGATATTGCTGAATATACTTAATGTTCTCAGGTTATTGGGCTCTAAGTCATACTTTTCAAAACCTCTTACTGCTTTATGATGCTGATATTTAGGAGAGGCTACAGCAAATACTTCTGCCTTAGAGCTGCTAAAGAGTTGGGGTCTCAAATTTCATACTCAAAATCAAGAATGGATATCAAGAACAACTAATACTGCTACCTATGCTGATCTGTCTTTTGTCTCATCTTGTAACCTGTATGCCTTTCTTTCCTCAAGAAGGGTAGCATAACCCCTGCGCCTGGCCTGTTCCATCTCTTACAGCCATAACAGTTTGGAAGCAGCCCCATTTCCTGTAGTAGCTGAGAAAAGCAGCTTTGGGATGCAGAGAAACTCCTTAAAGCTGCAGATGCCTTAAAGTACCTGTCAGTCTCAAAAAATATTGGTATTGAACAGGGCTAGTTCAGATCAAAATGTGCATGTGCAGGCTTCCTTACCCAGAGTGGCTTCTGAGAGGGATGCTTTGGAGGAGTACTCAGATCATCTTCCCATCTGTGAGGTCCTTTTAAGGTAATTTAGAAGCTTATTTTTGCAGAAGGCTTTCTGTTTCACTCTACTGAACTAGATAAAGCTGTTTGTATTCTTGAATTCATGGTTTGGGACCTGTGATACATACTTGTTTACCCAGCAGTCTTCATAATCTATAAAATGGAAGGGATGATGATGGAAAGGAATTCTGATTGAACTGTCATATTGTAATTTCATTTCCAAATGTTCTGTTTGATCATATTGATCAAAGGATATTCATGTTGTTCAGCAGATTTGATTGTAACTTTTATTCCTTACCCTTTACTCTCCCTTCCCCTACTTGTTGCTAATGGCTATATTGGTGCAATATGCTAGATAGGGTTTTAGAGACTTAAACCACGTTTCTTTTTAATCATGAATCTATGGATAGAGCAAGCTTCCCATGATGCCTTAAGCTACCTGGGTGGTTCAGCCACCTGGGGACTTATGTAGTTGAGCACCCTGACAGTGAGTTCCTGTCATGGTTTAAGCCCAGCCATAACTCAGAAAACTACGCAGCCTCTCTCTCACTCCCTCCCCTTCCTCCACCCTGCACCTGGAGGATGGAGAGGGGAATCGAAAGAATGTAACTCCCACGGGTTGAGATAAGAACAGACCAGTAACTAAGGTATAACACAAATCACTACTGCTACCACCAATAATAACAATGACAAGGGAAATAACAAGGGAAGAGAATACAACCGCTCACCACCCACCAACCGATACCCAGCCTGACTGAGCAGTGATCAAACCCTTCCAGGTAACCGCCCCAGTTTATATACTGGGCACAATGTGCTGTGGTATGGGATACCTCTTTGGTCAGTTTGGGTCAGGTGTTCTGTCTCTGCTTCCTCCTGGCTTCCCCTCCTCCCTGGCAGAGCATGAGACTCAGAAAGTCCTTGGTCAAAGTAAACATTAGTTTGAGCAGCAACTAAAAACATTGGTGTTATCAGCTCTGTTCCCAGGCTGAAAGTCAAAACCACAACACTGCACCAGCTACTAAGCAGGAGAAAAATGACTGCTGCTGCTGAACCCAGGACAGTTCCTATCTTTGGAATTGGAAAATTTAGGGTAGCTATCTATGGCAAATTCTTAACCTGAGATGAGTAGCACTTGTTTTAATAGCTATTAACAGAATGCATTGAAATAGAAGAAGGGACCAAATACAGAGTAGTGTGGCTTGCTTTCTTATTCAGGAGATATTTACCATGATGTTCTATAGAGTAGGTGCTTCTGAGATGCCACAGTGGGATTTCTGAACATAGAAAAAGACCAGAATTTAGTGGTGTTCCTCAGACTGATTTGTAGAAGCAATGTATGACTTGATTTTTCAAAGGATTGCTTTTCTTTTTCAGCTTAACCTAAAAGGCAGCATTTAGTGCTAAATGTGCATGGGTTTATGGCACTCTGGAGCACAGAAATGTCTGTTTGAATGTTTTATTATGAGTCTGAAACAACGTGATGTCTGCAAACCTGAGGATTTATAACCGCTGACACAGCCAAGACATGATTTTCAAATGAAAACAGACCCATTTGTTTCTCTTTTTCAAATGTCACTTGAGCATTTTGAATTGTATGCACTTTGACTCCACTGTCAGATATGTGTCTTTATTACAGGTTTCAACAACACTTAAGAGTATTTCTTCCTGCTCTTCTGTATAGCTGGATGCTAGTAAAAGCTGATGAACTTATAAAGGACTGGTAAAGAGCAACATGTGAAAGGAGTAACTTTTTTCCTAGAATTTTGCCCATTAGTAAACACAAGGGAATTTAATTTTGGCCATTAGTAAACATAAGGGAGTACTATAAAGCTAGATAAAAGGCATATGCTATAGGTTTATCTGCTATGCAGTATTCATGGAGAGAAACGGTATAGATTTATCCACTATGCAGTACTGGACAGAAAAAAGGATGAAAGATAATTTGTATGTTTAGTGATGTGTATGTTATATGTACAAGGTGTGTTTAGTATGTAAAGTGAGCAAGCTAAATTATAGCCCTTACAATGGAGTTTTTGTTGCCAAACACTGTATAGGAACTGAGTGAAGGTCTGTCATTCTTAGCTATGATGGTGTGTCTACCATCTCTCTGGGCAGCCTGTTCCAGTGTCTCACCACCCTCACAGTGAAGAATTCCATTCTCATGTACAGCCTCAGTCTGCCCTTTTTTAAAACCATTACTCCTAATCCTATCACAACAGGCCCTGCTAAAAAGTCCTTCCCCATCTTTCCTATAGGCCCCTGTTAAGAACTGAAAGACTGCTCTGAGATCTCCCCAGGGCCGTTTCTTCTCCAGTCTAAACCCCAACTCTCTCAGCCTTTCCTCATAGGAGAGGTACTCCAGCTCTCTGATCATTTTTGTGGCCCTCTGGACTTCTCCGGCAGGTCCATGTCTTTCGTTTACTGAAGTCACTAGATAATCAGGCTTTCTCAATAAACTCAATGTGCTTAAGGAACTTTAAGCCAATTAAAAATGATGTATTGCTTTAAGTAAATCATCCAAAATTTTACTTTCGCCCTTTCTCCAAAAATACTGTTTTTCTTTGTTGTAGTAGTTTATTTCAAAGCACTTTACCTTTTATTTTAGCTCTTCTTTAATCTATTCTGCCTACATGAGGATTAATGAGATGTGAATTGCAGTCTCCTTGGGATTTCCTAATTATTTCTCATAATCAAACTACAGCTTATGATTTATGCTTCTCAGTGATGAAAAACGTAGGAGCAACAGGAATTAATAATCTGTATGTGTACACACTGGAGCTGGTTGGGGATTTAGTTTTCCTTGTAACCTCCATTCAGTCTGGTGGTTCTTCTGCATCATATATATCGCATTTCCTTCTTTGGTCATGCCACATCCTTTTAAATTCTTATTTACTTAAAGTTAACTTCTGTGGATGAACTGGGGTTAGCCTGGTTCAGGAGTGAGGTTGTGTATTAAATATTTAATGTCCCACCTTTAGCAGGTTTCATTCAGTAGTCTGTCTTGACCTTTATTTCCTAGAGTACTTCCACTAAACCAGCAGCTACCACCTTGTCTGCGGCACCTGGGGACCTTGATCTGTTCACCGAGCAAACAACAAAATCCGAAGAGTCAGCCAAGAAACAGCTCTCCAAAGACTCCATCTTGTCACTGTATGGCACAGGAACCATGCAGCAGCAAAATCCTCCCGGTAGATAATTTTATAAAGCTTTCTACATGGTTCTATTTCAAGGTTTACCTAGAATAGTTATCTGCTACAAGTGTAAAACTACAGTTGGCTACCTGCTGCCTATATTAAAATGGAGATTTTTATCAGTTAGAAAAATGAGAAAGGTACTGAAATGTAATACAGAAGCTAAAGAAAAACAGAACAGTATGTGATTTTATTTATAGCTGTTCAAATTATCAAGTACATAGTTTACTGAAAGATTTGTAAATTCAGCTTCTGCTCTCTAATTCATCACTTGAGGTGTGAGTCTCCACTGTGCAAAGAGGAGGCTGCCAGGATCAGGACAGAGGTCATATCATTTCAGCTCTGTTGGTAGGAGAGCAAAGACCTCCAGTACTGCCATTAAAAGCTTCTGGTTCACCACAGGGATTTGCCAGACTTTTTGTTAGTTAACCTCTGGTGGCAAGTCCCTTTCCTTTGAGTTTTTAAGCAATTTTTTGCTTTGCCAGAAACTAAATTAACAGCACTGACAACTTGACAAAGTTATCTTTTAAAATTAATGTGGTGAACTTCTGACTTAGGTGATGAGGGGGAACATCACAAAACGCTTTTGCTGAAATCTTCCTTTCTGTTGCAGGTATGTTCATGGGATCATCTTCTATGCCATTTACCACACAACCACCAACTCATTTTCAAGGCTTTCCAGCCATGGGAGTCCCTGTGCCTGCAGCAGCTGGGATGATGGGAAACATGATGGGACAATCAGTGCCAGTCATGGGACAGAGCACAGGTGTGATGGTAGGAATGGGAATGCCCAATGGATTTACTGGTACTACACAGACTGGTGTGATGGGACTTCCTCAAAATGTCGTTGGACCTCAAGGTGGAATGGTGGGACAGATGGCCACACCACAGAATAAGTATGGATTGCAACAAAGCCAGCAAGCTCAATGGAACCTCTCTCAGGTAAAGACTTGCTATTCCCAGACAAGAGTGCTTTAGAGAAGATGCTGCTTTGCAGATACACAATGTAGGCTATAGGAGGAGGCAGAAGTGTGGCCAAGTTACAGACTACTGGACTAGGAACTGCTCAGAGGACCATGTTAAAAAATCAATGGATAATTCAATAGAAGGTAACTGATACTTAAGCAGAGAATAAATGTTGCCAAAGTAGAGCAATGTCACTCCTCAGGTTCTGTAGCTGCTCTCACCCTGGCATCTGAAGTAGCCAGGTACAAAACTAACTTAGCTGTAGTTACAAAATACTGAAATGTAATCACTGCCTTATAAATAAAAGTAGAATTTAATTGCTTGAGAACAGCCATTAACAATCAGTACTTTCACTTACAGGCTTCAAGATAAATTTCAGGGGAATGTGGAGTGCTGGGCACTCTAACCTTCTCCTGTAAATGATTTGATTAGGCTAATATATTATTTATCTGTAGCATTTCTGTGTTGTTTTTAAATTTCTTAAACATGTTTAAAAGTTTCTCTAAAAGTGTTAGTGTACTCTTACTCATATGCTAGTGTTAGCTAGTGTACTACATTTATACATTATCCAATGAAACATCTTGAAATTGGGTATTTGAGACTTTATTGGGGAAGAGGGGAACAAACCTAAATGATTCATTCAGAGTTCAGTGTGGATGATAGCAACTATTCTTTTCATACTGTTGTTTGAATTATGAGAACAATACAATTCTATGCTGCTTACTCGTGTAATTCAGGAAGTGATCGTTAGTGACATATTCAGATTGGTTTATGTTAATTTTTACTGTTCTGCTCAGTCGTGTGGTGTGAACAGTCATGAAGGTGAGCAGGATTTCTTACATGGATAAACCAGGCTGTCATTCTGCTTTGCAAAATAGTTTTGTAACAGGTGAGAATTTCAAAATGTCAGAGTGAAAAAAAAAAAAAGCTGTGGATTTACTGCTAAGTCTTTTTTGAGGTATGTAGCTTTAAAAAGACCCACATCAGCTTTGAAATTAAAATCATGCTTCTTATTAAGTATATATTAAAGTTTGGCTCAGAGAACAAGCTCTTACACAATCCTGGTGCATCATATGTTACCAGCATGCTGAAATCCCCCAGTCTGTAGGGGAGCTGTGATCTAAGCACTAGCTCAGTTGAGCTTGCTTTGCCAGTTAGTATAGTGGGCTTTGTAAAGTCTGCTTCCGAAGAATTCTGCTCCAGAAGAGATTAACAACTAGCCAAAGCATGCTTTCATCTGCTTTTTTTAAATGGCCATGTTCAGTGATGGTTTGGTTTTGGAGGTACACATGTAGAACCACACAGGGCTGAGCTTTACTCTGAAACATTAGTTTGCAATTTACATGATTTTTTTCCACCAGTTTCATTTTTCAACCCAGTATGGTTTGCTTATAACTCTGATTTTTACCTAACGCTGTTTCTAACTGGAATCTAATGTCTCTTATCCAGAACATCAGCTCTGGTTATTAGTTGTTCCAAATGCCTTTTTGCTGAACATCTGTCTATACAGCTGAGCTCTGGCTTGTCCACAGGCATTCGTTTTTCAGAAGGCAAGGGAGATTAACCTGAAGAATACTTGCACATTAAGCACTGAAAACTACAGTGACTAGATAGTATTTGTAGAGAGTAGAAATACTTCTGCACCATTCCTGAAGTGAGTCATTTGAATTTTGAACTCTTTCCAACCTTTAACTAGGTGTCATCTTTAATTTGATGTGAATGATTTCACTTGTTTTGAACAGTGATGGTATCTTGAGTAGATTCTTTAACAAGAATGGTTAAATTTAGATAATAAATCCACCTCAGTCTTTGTTGGTTGCCACCTAAATGAACATTTGTATAAAAACTCGTGCAGTCAAGATTATGAGGTCTCTAAAGAAATATTACTGGAACAAAAAACATCTGGAGTTGCAGCTGTAGACAAGACTGTATTACTTTGGTGTTTCTTTATTACTGTTTTGTTGGTTAGCTTTGAAAATTGGAAAGCAAGATCATCTCAGCTGGGACACATCAAACTCCTTCTGTGTCACACACTCTATAAATTCACTGGTGGAGTGTTTATTCAGACTTGACATCAGACATCAAGTGCTACAGCCAGTCAGCTGATGTGTAATGGTGACTGAGAAAAAGCTGCTGTATTGAAAAATGCTTAGAAAATTGCACTGAGTCAATGTTTTATGAATTTTAGGAAAACACACTTTATCAGGGTTGCTAGTTGGAGGAATGACTGACTGCTTTGTGGCTCAGTGTGTCGTGTTTCAGCACCAGCACTAACTGGGCTTGTGTGTGTCTGTGTGCTTCCCAGATGAATCAGCAAATGGCTGGAATGAACCTCAGCAGTTCCAGCAATGTGATGGGCTTTGGCCAGCCCCCCAGCACAGCGGCAGGATGGACTGGAAGCTCCTCTGGTCAGACTCTCAGCACACAACTGTGGAAATGAAAATTGCGACAGAAGTCTCACCCAGAACAGCCACCTAACATTCCTTGTTCAAATGCATTTACTTTCACTGTTCCTTCCATGTACATACTCCTTTTCTTTTTTCCCCCAGATGTTCAGATTAAGAATATAACTGACTGACCGTGTTGTGGTCTATATTGATTTAAATTTGATGTAGTGAAAAGCAGATCAAGAATACATTTATACATCATTGGCAGCATTTTCATACAATCCATATGATTTCATAGACCATGTATTTAAGAAGCTGCTTAACCACATACTGATTTTTTTTCCCTCAAAATTTTAGATCAAATGTTTGCATATAAGGGATGTAGCTATCATGTTAGTAATATCCAAAAATATGAACCCTGACCCCCCCCCCCCCCAAATTACCCAGTAATCCTGTAGAAGGTACTGTATGAACAAATGTTTAATCATATATAAATAGAATGTAAATGTATCACTGAGCAATGTTTTCTAGTGTATCAAACAAATTTTGTTTCATCATACATTTCACTGTGATGTTCCTATGGTGTGCATAACAGGGAATGTGGTTATGGAAAGGAAGATAAACCTGGATGTTACTGTACTTCTACAAATCAATAGTTTATTCTTTCAAAAATGAGCTGTGACAGTCTCCAGTCTGGCTCATGAGGCACGTACACAGTATTAATGCAGAGAACTGACAGCACAGTATGTACACCAGGTACCTCGGCGTCAGCACACATATTTTTCCTTGCAGAGATATCCAGGTTTATGACAGTGATTTCTGTTTACATTTTATGGTGCCTCGTAATGATAAAATGTTATTTCCCAATATTAAAAGGCTAAATCCATAAATGGTTGTGCGTTTTTATTTCATTGTTGTATCACCTATTTGACAGCTATTTCTTCAAGAAGTCTACTTTTAATGAAGGAAAATGTGTTCAGTTTGGAGAAGGATCCATTTATGCAGATATTTAAATCAGCAGGTTGTGAGTTAAAATCAGTTTATAATTACACCATTAAGCTGGATAAATACAAAAAGTATATACATAAATGGTGATTTTGAAAATACTCCAGTGCAGCCAGATTTCTCTTAGATTCTTTTTACTATGTGGAAACAGCCTTAAAACAAAGGTAAGTGTCAGTTTATTAAGATGAGAGTTCAGAAATGCATGCAAACAAGTTAGAACAAAGCACACCCACTTGATTTGCTTATTAGAGTATCTGACAGCTTCCTTTTGCTTCCTCAGGAGTCCATCAGATGCTTGTTAAAAGGTCTCACACAGAAGCAGACTGTTTTAACTGGCTGAATTAAAACATCTTCTGACACATCCACTGTACTGTACTTCTGTGTAACTGTATCTCTGCATCATACCTCAATGGTAACTGTGTCCAGGTGGTATTTTGGCTCATTAGCTAGATTTACTTTTTCTGTTCGTGTGTGCCATACAAGAACCTAGAAAATAACATAGGTGTTAGTACAGGCATCTACAGAGATGATCCCAAAGCTCTTCAATAAGTGCGAAAATCAGTACCTTTGTGCAGTTGTTTGCTTTTGGCTCCAGTTCCTCCACTGTCGTTATCTGTTTCAGGAAATCAGATTCTTGCATTCCCGGTTGAGAACCGCGCCGCTTGAATACAGCTTTCGGATGAGACAGAATCACTTGAAGACTCACAGCAAATCCTTGGAGGGGAAAAAGGATAAGAAAAACATTTTAGGCTTTGCACTCTTGTGCAAGTTGTGCTTCAGCCTAGAACTCTCCCATGTCCTTTTTTAACATGACTAGATTTGATTATCTATATAAGTAGTATCTGGCAGCTTTTGTACATCCTACATTGTTTTGTTTTGCCCTGAAGGTGCAATCAGATTTTTTTAATTGCACTGTATTTTCAACATGTTTAATCATAATGTCCTGTCATATACAGAATATCTGCTTTTTTGCTTGAAAAGTCAGGTATTGCTAAGATCTTGGACTGTCCTTCCTCTCTACTTCTGAATAAGAAATAAACCTAAATTTTAAGTAAAATATATGAAATTTATAGTGAACAAAACTTCCTGCATTTGAAGGTGAGAGTTGGAAAAAAAGGTTAAAATGTTACTTATAACAACTGTAGCTTTTAGGGAATATTAGTCTTTAGAGAGTTCTAATATTATCACGGTTGAAAGACAAACCATATTAATGTTGTGCTTTGCACATTGTGTAGTTACTGTAGACTTGTGAATCATTTTCATCAGCGGTGGTCTACAAGACAGTCTGCAGCTGATACGTGCACTGCACAGCATGACTAGAAGGACTTCATCAGCATACATGCCTTTCTGCCATGCATTCCACTAGTAACATACATTAGGGCCCTTTGGGGGGACATTACAGATTGGGAAATGACTAGTTTGAGCAAACTTGCCCCCTGAGGCAGTTCCCATCAATCTCTGGTTTGCCATTATTTATAGAACTCTCCAGTTTTCATTCAGAGATGCTCAGTCATGTGTACGCTTCCTTCAAGTATGACTCAAAACTTGACTGATACACTTGTAAAGAAAAAATATATTTGGAACTAACTCCTTATGTCTAATTGTCAAGCCTACCAAAGAAATCCTTTTGGAGTCAGTTCAGTGTGGTTCCAGCTGTCTATGACAAAAGCAGTAACAATTTTGACATCTGTTCTGGAAAACTGTAAGAACATTCAATTTGAAAGCCAATACTAAAAGTTTCTTAATTTAAACACGAACATAACTTTCTCTAATGGAATATAAATCTTTCCCCTCTTTTACCAGAATTATCTTGTATTTTCTGTGGCTTGTATGGAAACCTTTTAAAGAGGAATATATAAGGGAGTACTCTACATCGCAGGTAAAGAAGGCATAGGAAACTACTTTAATCATGTGCATGGCTGTAGCAAAGCAGAGGAAGACACCATAAAATGGTGTGTGTGTGTGTGTGTGTGTATTTTAAAGATCTGGAGATGGCAGATGAAGACCAGCAGAACGTTGGATGTAAACTGAGGTTGCAATTCACTGATGGACACAGTTACAAAAAACTTGTTTAACCTTAGGCAGGATATAACCTATAAGATAAAGAAGAGCAGGTGTGTAGATAGAAAGGGCTTATCCACAGCTCATATAGTCATCTGGTGAATAAAAGACTTGCAGGAGGTACCAGGCTTGGCTGCAGCCTGTGCGTGCCCCCCCTGTGGTTAAGCTCTGCAGACTGCCCCACCTGCCAGCAGCAGTGCTGGGATCCAGCTGTTCTCTGCTGCAGCTGCTGGGTTGAGGTAAGCGGTGCTAGGCAGAAGAATGGCACTTTGGACTTTGCTTCCCAGGTAAGGGTTTCTCCTCAGCAGGCCGCAGGCCTTTCTTGCCTCCTACAATGCGTAGCCTGGCTATGAGGGAGCACAGGGCATGCTCCATCCCAGTGCTCTTTGTAGCCAAGTGTAACGGCTTGTGAAGAGCGGAGGTTGAGAGTTTAAACTCCCTCAGCAAGAGACAGCTGCAGTGCACAAAGCCAGCTGTCTACCCCTTGAGAGATGACTGTAGGCTTATTAATGGTGAACAATCGGCCTGGTTCAGTATTTTTGGTTATGATTTGGGTTTATTTTTTTCCCTCAATTAGAACAAGTTATAAATTCTGCAACTGAGCTTTAGTGTCGTTGGTATTTGGGGCACAAAAAACCTGATGTTTGCTTTGGAAGGGAAGGCACTGTTGGAGCCCAGATCAATTGTGTAAGCTGCTGTTTTTCTTAAATACCTAAAATTTAAGATATAAGCTGGCCATCTGTACTGATTTAAGCTGAGCCCGGGGCATCATCCAATAAGAAGAAAATTAAATACGCACCAAAATTAATGTAGAGTCTTAGTTTTTTAGAGTGGTGAAGGATTCCAGTCTAAGCAAAATAGGCACACAGATTTTTTGCTGCTTACCAGCATGGCTCCCTGGCCCCTATAGCCCATACTTATCCATACATTAATTTCTCCCACACTCGATACACAAAGCTTGTGCCTCTGTTGAGAAAACTGGGTTTTGTCCCAAGGGTGGATTTCTGCTATGCAGAGATCTTCAGCTGAGCCGTGCTCCCTGCACATAACATGTACCCTTGCTGCAATGCTATTGCAAACCACTATTTTAGGGAGCTATCAAAAGTTCCCCATGTTTTCAGGCATCAAATAGAAGACAGATTATTAAACCGAGTGTTGCATGTGGCAAGGACATGGACTGCTGTGCACTGGCTGGACTGTGGCCTGAGGTTTGGTTCCTTGATAAGTGGTCACACAGTCTTTGTTTCTTAAAAGAATCTAATAAAGCAGCAACTTGGAGAGAGAAAATAACTCGAGGAAACTCACTGTCTCTAGTTCTTCAGTTCTGCTTTATCACCGCTTTAATTTCAAATGTATGATGTTTGTATTAATGTTGACAGACTTCAGATGGACTTGAGGGAAAACCATTTTCCAGCGACAACTTTCAGTTGACTTTTTATCAAAGACAATTTTAGCATCAAAACCAGAGACTGCTCAGGTTTGATAGTCTAGCACTAATTTCTCTCAGTAGATAATGATCCTGTAGTAACAGATAAAAAGACACTTATTTTGAATTCTATCCCCAAACGGCTTAATCTGGGATTACTGTCTCCAGTGCACCATGACTGAGCAGTGCTACACACATACAATTCTTTCACTTGATCATCATCTCTACAAGGTCATATTGGGCTTAAGTTGACACAAAATACCATAGGAAAATTTCATAGCTGTACTGTGAGGAAGTGTTTTAGATTTTTTGTGGTTTATACGAGGCTGTAATTTAAATCTAATTGACTGATGAGCCACCTAGATACGAATTAATTTGTTGGAGGACAAGATACCTGGCAGACAGGCCAAAGATTACATCTGTGCTTCTTTCTACAGAAGCCGTTTCTGTTAATTCTCACCTTCACTTGCATTAGATCAATGGCTTCTGTTAAAATGCTGAACCATTTTTCTTTATCCAGTTAGACTGAGCTGGTTTTTAATGATTTTGCTTCTGTGATTAATGTTTTTGCTTCCCAAATGCTCTAGTGTCATGGTTTAAGCCCAGCTAGCAACCCAGAAACCACACAGCTGCTCGCTCATTCCCCCCTTCCTCCCCCTGCTCCAGGAGGGATGGGAAGGAGAATCGAAAGAATGCAACTCGGTTTGAGATAAGAACAGTCCAGTAACTAAGGCATAGCACAAGCAGTGCTGCTACCACCAATAATAATAATGATACGGGAAATAACAAGGGAAGAGAATACAACCGCTCACCACCTGCTGACCGATACCCAGCCTGACCCAGCAGTGATCGAACCCTTCCGGGTAACTGCCCCCAGTTTATGTACTGGGCATGACGTGCTGTGGTATGGAATACTTCTTTGGCTAGTTTGGGTCAGGTGTTCTGTCTCTGCTTCCTCCTGGCTTCCCCTCCTCCCTGGCAGAGCATGAAACTCAGAAAGTCCTTGGTCGGACTAAACATTACTGAGCAGCAATTGAAAACATTGGTGTTATCAGCTCTGTTCCCAGGCTGAAAGTCAAAACCATAGCACTGCACCAGCTACTAAGGAGAAAAATGACTGCTACTGCTGAACCCAGGACATCTAGATAGGATAGTAGCTGACAGCAAGCTAGGAACTGAGAGTGTTTATTATTTCCAGAGTGTATAAATGCTAATGGTTAGTGCTGATGCTGAAATGGATAAACTGGTTTCCACACAGTTCAACATACTACTACTTGGTGTGCTGATCATGCCACGGCTTGCGGTCTGCTTCTTTCAAGTTACCTGCTCCCTGTTACATACTTCTTGGGTTGCAATAAGGCAAAGAGGCTCAGAGCGAAAGTGTTTGCTGACATTCACCATGGAAGAGGCTCTGGATTTTTAACTCAGCATTTAAAATAGCTGTTACCCTTTGATGGAGGGATGGTTGGGAGGGGGTTTTGAGTGTGCTGTCTGCCACAGCCACTCAAATTTGTTGTTTGTACTTGTGACCTCCAGCAGTGGCTCTTCTGGATTCAGACAATATATGCCATGTTTTACAGTGTCAATAGGCCAAGCTTTTTTTCTCAGAGAACTCTAAGGAAGATAAGATGTACTAAAGATCTTGTAAGTATAGCAAAATCCACAGAAAAAAGCTCAGACCCTAGCACAGGAACTGAAGGCACAGGGGATGGACTTTGGACCACAAGTCCAAAATCTGCACACCCAGTAATTCACAGGCATGGATTAATTTCCATGACTGAAGTAGCTCCTGAATACTAATATAAAGCATGCATCTGTTCTCCTTGAACCATCTTGGCTTTAGGAGAATCACGATCTAACTTGATCTCATGGGTGGCCAAAAACTCTGGCACTGGGAACAAGCCAAAAGTCAATCACTAACAGCATCATTTAATATGGAAGATTTAAAATCAGGTCCGTAATAAACAACAGCCTACCTCAGAATCAATGTTGCCGTTTGCTTCCAACACTCAATTCTCTCTCACTTTTCTTCCCTGAAGGTAAGGAAGTCTGTGTGAAACTTCAGAACCCACCTACAGTTACAACTGCGACGAACTTACATAAAAAAAAAAAAAACCCACTTAAGCTAATTCATCTGATATGCTGGCTGCCAGGCAAGAAGCTACACAGGGAACAACTACTCCGCTTTCAGAATGCAGTTCAGCATTGGGGAACAGCAGTGACAACCAGTGTTTACTAAACTGATCTAGTGTGATTGCCCTGTGAGAGTGTATTTCAAAGGATCGTCTTGGGACGCTGGCCAGCTAGACTCTTTGAGCTGGTCCAGGTGAAATCAGCAGAACCTGGCTCCACTTGCAGTGGAGTTGAATTTGTCTCTCCATTTTGAAGTCCAGAATTAGAAGTTTATGTGCTTAAAAGCAAGGATGCACTTCCTCTGAACAGCCACAAGTTAAATCAGTGCTTCCAAACTTCCTAAGCAGTTCTTTTCACACCCAGCCCAGTGATCAAATCCCTGTAAAAATCACTGTGAAAAGACATAGTTCTGTAAACCAAAGGCAGCCTCCCTGCCAGTGCCTTGAGCATCAGAACATTCATGATAAACAGCTGCAGGCAGCTCAGCAGTTTCATATATGCACCTATTTTGTTTTTTCATGGTAACACTTTCAAAACTGATCCTTAATCTTCCGTATGCGCAGTAGATAGCATAACCTGAGTTACCTGTCTGTTTAGTGCTAAAAGATGAAGAAATGCCAGTGATGTACCACAGCATGGACTCATATTTGTTAGTAAGTCCTTCTAGTCCTCAGGAGTATGTTGGGGATTCAGGTAGGGAGGGGCAAGGACAGAAAACCAAGTGTTAACACACTTCCTGTACACTGCATGTGCTCTGACACGGATTTACAGATTCTCTCTGTCTCTGCCATGTTCCTGGGATGAATGAAGGACTGAAATTAACATAGTTTTTTGCCAGCCTACACAGAATCCTGTCCTCTCCTTGTTGGAATTAAAAATGTCATTTAATTTCTGGAGTTATTCTTCTGAAGACTAATAAAGTTTCCCTCACAAAGCAGTAACTCCTTGTCTGGGGATTTGCAACACCTTCCTGTACTCTCAAGGTTGTGTCCTTGTCTCTATAACCCTCCTTTCTGTGACTTCTGTAAACGTATGAGCAGGCAATGCTCTGACAGACCTGTGTTTCCCTCATACCAGTGTTTCAGCCAGCAACTGCATGCTGTAAACAACAACTTAAGAACTTGCCATGTATCTCTCCATGTCTGGGTTAGAGTCCCTCTCCATGTCTGGGTTAGAGTCCCTCGGCCAATGTTGTGTAATGGGGTTTTGCCTGCTGCTAATGAATTATGAACTATGCTGTCATCTTCATAATGCCCATAAGTAACCACTTCTACAGCATAGTATCGATATGTACATAAATCCACAGGCAGACACTGTTCAAATACACAGCTGCAGTCCTCGAAAGGCTGCACACGTTTGGGGATTGACATACCTACTTCCCTGAGGAATGCCTCTGAACACTCAAATACTTATTTTCATACTAGGTGATACTATTAACTTGAAATGTTTCTACAGTGCAGGAAAAATCCCCAGTTGATGTTTCTGTCTTTGAAGTGTTAACACCTATTAGTTCTCCTTTGCTGTTCTTAACCAACTGTACAATGCTGTATGTATTTTTTATCAAACATTTCAAACCATATAAAAATATTCTGTTGGATGACAAAGCACTGCCCTTTCCCCTCTCCCAAAATATAACAGGATCAGAAAAAAAAAATAGCTATTTCTACCCCATTCTTGCCCTGTATTCCTACTTTTCCCCCTTTCCCTCTCCATCCTGAATGCAGAAGATACTCAAGTGCAAAAATTGTATCATTTGCTGGGAAACCAGCTGCTGCTACATCAGGAATCAGACTTCTGCACAGTGGTGATACATGTGGCAGATGTGAATATACACAAAAGGTTGTCTTGCATGGACAGCCAGACAGCTATGTGATACACTAACTTCACAACAGAAGATTGATCAGATCCATTTTGAAGCTTTTCCACCTTCATCTACTAGACTGTAGCTCTAGTGACGTTTTTCCCCTAAGCCCAGTTATCTATCTACAGTTATCACTGTCATTCCAAGTAACTGATAAAAACAAATAATTTCACGATAAAGTAGCATTTTACAACATGAGGTCCAAGAAGGGTCTGCATTCATGCTACCTTGTGTTGATTCATGACACAATGAAAGGGCAGGAGCTCCTTGCACAAATTAATTGGATTTATTAATCTACAATTACCTTGTTTAAGACAAAACACGTAGACAACATAAAAGCCAACTTGCTGCATAAAACTGAAACCAAATGAAAGTTCAGATATTACCAAACAGCAACTTAATTAGATGAGGTGTGCAAGCTCAGACTTCCAAGATCTGTAGTGCTGAAGCACTACATACAGCAACTGCACTTCAGGAGTTTTAAAAGCTGCTTACACTGAGTAATCAAATGTTAAGAGAAACGTGAATGTTTCTCCTATTGCATACAATACATTATATCATGAGATGGCACACAGAATCATAGAATGGTTTGGGTTGGAAGGGACTCTAAAGATCATCCAGTTCCAATCCCCCGGCCATGGGCAGGGATACCTTTCACTAGACCAGGTTGCTCCAAGCCTCATCCAACCTGGCCTTGAACACTGACAGGGAGAAGGCAGCCACAGCTTCTCTGGGCAACCGGCTCCACTGTCTCACCACCCTCACAGGGAAGAACTTCTTCCAAATGTCTAATCTAAATTTCCCCTCTTTCAGTTTAAAGCCATTCCCCCTTGTCCTATTACTACATGCCCTTGTTAAAAGCCCTTCCCCAGATTTCCTGTAGGGCCCCTTTAGGTCCTGGAAGACTCACCTGCCATGTCAATAGCAAAGGGCCTGTCAGCTCTCCAGCCCGTGTACCAGCCGACCACTTTGCCGTTCTCCACGACCGGGCGCTCGTACCTTCGTCCTCCTACCAATCCCACGGGCCACACGGATACTTTGCGGGTTGTCCGCATCTGCAAGAGGCAGGCACAGAGTCACTGCGGGCACTGTTTCCTAGCAGGCCTTTTCTGTCAGTGTGGGTGGAAAGCCTACACATTAATCATCAAAACTAAGTATTTAAAAGCAAATCTAGCTTAGAGATTTCAGCCCAGGAGAGTAAGTACTTGAAAGCAGCATGTGCCCACTCATTTTCTCTGAAATCACCAGCTCTCTAGCCCACAGGCACCTGGATTCTACTGAAATTATCCTATTCTTATTATTTTTACACCAACAATTTCAAAAGCCATGAAAAAAAAAAAGAACTGTATTTTCTGCTTGTTTGTTTGGATTTTCTTCTTTTTTATCTGCAAGACTACAGCATTCTGGCAATAGGCATATTTCTATAGATCGTAGAGGTGCTGTAGAAGCCCATCCAGACAGAATACTATAATAACGATTAACAAGTACACACTTCATTAAGACAGTTAGTTTGAGACTGGTAAAAAAAGCCACTAAATACGGGAAACAGTGTCACACAGAGCTCTTCCCCAACCTGCAACGTACCATATTCCTACAACAGATGCTGCTCAGATCTCTTAACGGCTCACAAAAAAAGATGTGGTTTGGGCTAAGTCTTTTTAACTTCTACATTTTCTCTTGAAAACCTCTGCTACGTTTCCAAGGAGGACAGCAAGCTGGTCAGGCAGGATGCTTCTGCTTGTTTACCATCAGTAATGGGAACTATTCCCAGTGGTATAAATGTAACTAAATGCAATTCTGGAAACATGATCCTCATCTAACCTCGAGGAATCTATAGCTACTGAAGAATTACTCTAGCAAAAAGCATGCATGACTGGGAGCCAGTGAATTCACTTCACTGGTCAGGCCACTATATTCATCAATAAACAGGAGGTAACACGACAGCGCCCCTGACCTGCTGCTCCCCATGGGAAGAAATCACTGACAGTCTGGTGTGAGAACTTGAGAAAAGAAGTACATGGATGCAGCAAATCGCACAATTTACCCACACTGATTCAAAAGCCACTGCTTTAACTGCTGTGCTCCTAAGTGTGATCCTATTTAAGCAAGGATTAATCTGTTTCACTGTAATCTGTGCTGAATCTGATAGATTTTTAAAAGTCTTCTGTTGCAGTTGAGGCCTATTCCTTTCGGAAAGGTTGTGCCTTTCTCTTTCCAAGCACTCCTCTTAGCAAAAACAAACACAGTTTTACATATCTGTAACTGCAGTCCCCTAGTCCCAGATGCTGAAGTAAAAGACAACCTTGGTTAACTATTAAACACTTCTGCCAAGGTGAAAGCCTTATCATGTGTATCATCTAGATTCCCAGGAAATGCACCAGAAAAAAAAACAAAGACACCACATCATTCTGGTTCACATTTCTAAGCTAGAAACATCAGCAGATTCCGGGACAACTTCTACATAGAGCAGGTATAAAACAAGTATGTAAAAATCCACAAATACATATGTACACACAGAGGAGAGGCATGTGCCTCTTCTCCCTCCAGTTCCTTGTGTATATGAGAGAACAGCAGAATTTTCCCACTTCCACCCTAATAACTGTTGTAGCAATAGAGACCATCTCTGCAGCCTCAGTCCATACTGTGTGAGAACATGGTGTGTGTACAATTAGCAATACAGGGATTTCTCGTGATAAGGATTCTATCCAAACCACTGACTATTTAATTGCCAGTGAGAGACTGTCATGAATCTCCCTACAGGTTATTGTTAAACATGTCTGTCTGCAGCTGATCTCCCTGCTTAAGACTATTTTTCCAATCTCTCCCATTTAGGAAATGCAAAGCTAGCAATTGACTATTTGGCTATGGAAATCAGTCAAATCTTCTCATGAAGATCTGTTAGCTCTGGTTTTGATGGTACATCAATTTCACAAGTTTTTCTAGCAGTGCATTTATATTAACATCCAATCACATCAGACATGGACACAGGGTATCGTCCTGTTAGGCTTGTCTACACAGGCAAGTTTCCAACAGGTTTCCAAGGGCACAATCAAGCCACAATACACCCAACCGTGCTACACCAGTATTAACCACAGGATAAACACAGACGCCCACTAACGTTTTTGTATTGCCATTAATACTGCTGGAGAGTGTGGATATCTGAATAAATCACTAGTGTACCAGTTTATAGCATTTAGCTATCCTGTGCCAACTACCTGTACCATGGTAAACATTAAATGCCACAGGACAAGGGCAGGCATGGCTCTAACTACAGGAGAGCAGCTGATGCACAGTAAGCTCATGTGCTGCCTTTTCTCACAGTGAGCGTTCGGGCAGCAGCACTGCAGAATGAGCCAGATCACACGAGACTCCCGGATTGGGTCAACTGCAGCCACAGCATTTACGCTAGCAGAACCAGGCTGATTTACATGAATACTTTACTGCACACAAAGCATAGTAAAATCTCATCAATGAATAGTGCCTCACTGACCTCATAAAACCAGCACAAAATGACCAAAGAAGTTTTAATTACTACAGCCTTGTGACCATCTCAGTGTCTACGAGTTAAGGCAGTAAAGCCACTACACACCAGAAAGAAGTAACCAACCCTTTACAGAGCTCTTTATTTTGTCCTCAGGTTGCTTTCTTTATTCTCACAGGTGACACTTTTAGAGAATGAAATAAACAGGTGTCAAGAATATAGCAATCCCTTACAGTAAAAACGGAGCAGAGCACAGCTAGACCCATATTTATGTTAATTCTGAAATACCTTACAGCCTCAGGATATGATAGGCAGATGAGAGTAGGAATGTTTCTTTTAATCTTCTGAAAACAGCATCGCTGCAGTTAACGTACTGATGTTTTAACACTGTATTAATGTTCGATGGGGAGAAACCTATTATTTGGATTAAAAGGGCAGCTTGTGTCTGGAATTTGATGCTGCTAATCACTAGGACACAAAAAGGTGATTCAAAACCATGTTAATTCTAAACAGCTTTATTGCTGTGGGTTAAACAACTGCCAAAATCCTGTAACTCACAGCTTCCTGAACTACTCTTCTATCTGTCATTTTAATGTGCGGTAGCACATGCTGTCTTAACACTCAGCATTTGAAGTCCTGGTAGCTTGCATGAATGGTATTCCTCTTACTTACACTTAACTCTCTAAGTCAGCCATCTGGTCTATCCTAGGTAGACTTCTATAGTTAACAATGGGTGACAGGAACACACTGACATGACACATCCTGCCTGGCCTAGACAGCTATCTTAAGGTAGGATGAATCTCCCTCTGGAAATGGTTTTGTTCTCTATTTTTTGGTTATTTGAAAGGAGTCTTAGGCATAGGAGGAGAGTGACACAGGAGGAAGATGAGAAAAGGACTCTATAAAATGGTAGAACAAACCTGAATAAAGGGGGGAAGAGGGCAAACATCAAACACCCACATATGTGAAGGAGTGGGCTAAGAGAGAATGCAGTAACAACTGATCAACAAAATCCCAGTGAGGTGATGGCCATGTAACAGCAAATACAGTAGCAACAGAGGGACCACTAAAGAATAACAAATAAAAATGCAGAAAATATAGCTGAGCAATAAAAGGCAGTGATAAAAAGACTGCCAAAAATACCATCTCATTAATCAATCAGGAAAAGTTGCTTAATGAGATGCACCAGACTGATAGATAGGGAAGATACCAAGCTAGTAACAAAACATAAAGCCCCAAGAGGAATGAAATCAAATGACAGAGGGAAACATGACCATACTTCTACACTGAAACGGCTTCCAGACTGGAATAACCACTCTAGTGTTTCTGCAGGATGATGTCAGTGCCTTTCTATTTGGGATTCAAAGCTCTCAGCAAACACAAACTTGGCTGCCACACAGAGTAAGATTTCCCCCCCACCCCTATCAGTTCAACCCCTGTGTAATCTGTGATCTATACCAGTCAGGCCACAGCTTACCATTGAGGTTTGCCCCGGAGAGACTGCAGCAGATTTCTGTACAAAATTCTGATTTATCATTACCAAAGATGGGATCTCAAGCTCTTCATCACAACTCTTTTGCAGGGGAAGATGATGTCGGTTAAAGCAGAAGCACAGCCAGGCTCCCTATCAAGTCTCACACAGGCATCCTGCACCACTCATAGGTCATTTAAAGCCAAATTCTGCTTCAACAAAACTCATGCACTTGCTTGCACAAATCAGAGCAGCTCAGCTGCAGCGATGCTACTCAGGCATTAAATGGGGCTTCTGCCCCTACTTACCATCTCTTCAAAGGAAGCACCGAGTCATAGAAAATCTGCACCAGTGGTTTTTGTGGTTCAGGGCCTGTGATGATTAGGGGACAGTAACTTTAAAAAGCAAGTTTGTTGTTGGTCAACCTGACTGTAAAGGGCATGTCCCCATGGGAAAACTCACAGAGAGGGTCTACTACTCAAACAAAATAGAAGTCAATCATTAATGTCACCAGCTCCACAACCCTTACGGGTCATTGGGTTTAGTGCTTCACCATCCCACTATTAGAAAGCTTTTTTCCAAACATCTGCCTTAAATCTCATCTGCTGATTTGAACCCAATCTACACTGCAGAGAGAGGATAGATTAATTTCCCTGTCTCTCAAGCAACAATTTACATATCAATACAATGATTAATGCTTCTAAATTATACCAGCACCACGTTTCTAACTTGCACCAGCATCTGTGGGCACAAGTGTCAACATTTGTTTCCCTACAGGAGAAAACTATATTAAATGTAGCTAAAGCAGTTTGGAGCAAATTTCCCTGGAATGGAAAGACTTCCAAAACATTTGCTATTCATGTTTCCTTTGACCCTTCTACTTATTAATTCTTTTTGTTATCTCCCTTTCTGTTATTCTACTAGGTTGTGTTCACTATACTCCTGAAGAGCTGCTGACCATTCACAATTAACTTCATAGGATCAGATTCACTGGTAAGAAAAAGACTGCTGCCAAAGTGCAAAAACTCTGCCACCCAGAGTCCCTCACTTGGGTAAATCTGCTTCAAATAGCTTATTCTGTCACTGTTTCCTCTCATTTTTAAGCTATTTCATTTTTTACCAGTCTTCTCTAATCCAGACTCTTTTGCATAGGTATTACATGTCTACGTGCAAGGAGAATGTCAGTGAGCATTTAAAATCTGTCATGCCTCCTTAAATCATTTATACACTAGAAAGGTATTTAAGGCACTGCTAATTCATATTTAGAGCCTTTATTATGAAGAAAATAACTAATGACTGACAGCTAATATTGAATTCTGTCTAGACTACCGAATGCTATTTTAAAACCACAGCAAAAACCTGACTTTTCCAACCAGCTCCAAGAGATACAGAAGACCTCCATGTTTTCAAGCAGATTTGCTTATGCTACTTTTAAATCCTTTGCCTAAATATACCCATTAAAAACACACAGAATTTAGCTTAACGCACTGTATAAAGATTAGGACAGTTACATAAAAGTTACTGAAGGAGCACTAATCCTTCCCCAGTCAAAACTGGAAGAAATAGTAAATATTCACCTCTTCTGTAGTGTCTTTTGTGAGTTGGTCTCAAAATGTTTTATGCAGATGATCACGGGAGAACCGAAGCCTGCGAGACACGCAATGCCTGCAAGCATTTCTGTTCTATTTTCGTTTACGAGGATTTATCTTTTCAGGCTACAAACTGTTAAGAGCCTTTAGAATACCTGCTACCTCCATACACACCTTTGGGACAGTAAAGGGCAGGGGCATAAGAAAATGTTTTCAGTCTGAATCACTCACACAAATTGCTCTCTGCTCTATGGGTGCCACCATGAGAATTACCAGAGTCAGACAGCGCTAGCCTCCAGTGAGAAGGTCACGTCCATTAGCTGAGACAAATTTTTTTCCTATTTTCCCTCTGTTCTTCATGAATCTTTGTTCCCACCTGGCTGACTCGAAGTTGATCCTACCCAGGCAATTTAGGCCACTACATAAGCAACAGCATACATTCAAAACATTAGGGAATTTTGCTTAATTTGATGTCTAAGTTACTCCTGCCAAAAGCAATCCAGCTGACTATCCTCTTCCCTGATCATATTCTCACCTTCTCCACAGCTCCATGAATCCTGAGTTACCTGCAGACCTCCTCAACCTCAGGAGAAGGGGCTGAGCTCTCTCCTCCTACCTCCTTTCCAACTTCAACTCTGCAATCACAATCAGGGCGTTTTTGCACAGGCAACAGCTACAGCAGACTGAATTCTGTTCCCCAATTCAGAGGGCAGCAAGGCTAACTGCTAAGCTATTAAATAAAAGTTTGATGGGTTTTGAGTTGGGTTTTTTTTTTTGGCTTTTTTTTTTTTTTTCCCATCTTAGAAATGACAGTTAATGCTGTGATTTACTTCAAACTCCATGCCACGAGGCTGTATTCAGATCATACTTTATAGTGTGGGTTTCTCTAAGGAGACCTAGTCTGCAAATCCTCAGTTCACACTCAGACAAGACAGTGGTATGCACCATACCTGCATGTTCCAGGCACTCAGCAGATCTGGCTATGAAATTCTAGGCACCAGTGACCGAAGGGCAGGGTGACAGTGAGGGAGATCGTAGTTTTAGGTACGAGTATTTCCATTTCACATACATCTCAGTTTAGGCGTCTGAGCAAATGACAAGCAGAAGTTACAGATAACCTAGACAGGAATCCCTAAACATCAGTGCGCTTCCAAATGCAGCAAGCTCACTTTCTCACACATGTGGAAGACTCTTGTTCTTTGTACTCCTAAAAAAGTTCATCCCACACCCTCCAAGATTTCAGGGGAGTCTGCACAACCAACAGCCAAGTGGACCTCCACCACTAATTCCTCTGACTTGCATGCAAATTCCATACACATAGACCAAGCAGTGGCAGCCTTTAGACAACTGCCTGAAATACAGAACATGGAAAGGGCAGAGAAAATGCCTGAGATGCAGGAACACATGAATGATGTGAAGAGCTAAGGGAAGTAGAAATTAGCCAATTCTATCACTGGTTTCCAGTGCTTAGGCTAACCTTGTTTTTAAAGCCTCTCTTTGAAGGTGGAATATCAGCTTTATCTAAGATTTTCTCTGTGGAAGTTTAAAAATATTAAACTGGCAGTTGCTAGGCATCAGTCACAATATCACAATAACTGGCATTCAGGAAAAAGATGAAGCACAAATGCAACAGAAACTATAACAGAATCACTCCAAAAAGAACAGCCTACAGTAAAAAAGAAAGGGAAATTATGATGATCCAGGTAGAAACATCTGTAAAGTATATCAAATACAGGAGTTTGGATTTCAGGGCTCTCAAAGGCTTTGTTATGAACACAGACCAACGTTCAGCTGATCACAGAATCATACAATAGTTAGGGTTGGAAAGGACCTTAAGATCATCTAGTTCCAACACCCTTGCCATGGGCAGGGACACCTCACACTAAACCATGCCACCCAAGGCTATGTCCAACACAGCCTTGAACACCGCCAGCGATGG
>JASSUY010043238.1:0-12763 GCA_032466535.1 Forpus xanthops | reverse complement strand
TAGGCCCCCTTCAGATATTGGAAGGCTGCTATGAGGTCTCCACTCAGCCTTCTCCAGGCTGAACAGCCCCAACTTTCTCAGCCTATCTTCATACGGGAGGTGCTCCAGTTCCCTGATCATCCTCATGGCCCTCCTCTGGACTTGCTCCAACAGTTCCATGTTCTTTTGATGTTGAGGACACCAGAACTGTACACAATATTCCAAGTGAGGTCTCAGGAGTGCAGAGTAGAGGGGCAGGATCATCTCCCTCGATCTGCTGGTCATGCTCCTTTTGATCTTCATCACAGGCTGCAGAGAAATCTCTGCTCTGGTGCCTGGAGCTCCTCCTGCCCTGCTTCTGCACCGGCCTTGGTGTCTGCAGGGCTGTTTCATATATTCTCACCCCTCTCTCCAACTGCAGTTTCTCCTGCACAGTAATTTTACCACCTTCTTAACTTTGTTATCTCAGAGACACGATCACCATCACTGATGGGCTTGCCCATCACAAGAGGCAGGTCAATCTTGGAGCCATCTTTCACTGGCTCTGGTGGACATAGGGGAAGCTTCTAGCAGCTTATCACTGAAGACACCACTGTAGCTCTCCTCTGACGTACAAACACAATACAATGAGTATTTCTAAACTCTTAAAAGACAATTTTTTTTGCAAGCAGTTTGATCAAAAGACAGAAACAGGATTCCCTGCCTTCTTGTGCTGTTGCCACCTTTAGACTAGGAAGGAACTAGAGCCCAAAAGTGGGAGCCTTTCCAAAAGTTACTCCAGTACAAGGAAAATATTGTCCTACTGGAGAGAATGCAGTGGAGGTCACCACTACAGACAGGGGCTGGAGCACAGGGCACAGGTGGAGAGGCCAAGAATGCTTGTTAGTCTCAATGAGAGGACTCCCTGGTAAGCTGGTATCACAGTCTGTAACCACCTGATGGGTCTTCATACGTGACGACAGAGCCCAAATCTTTCTGGAGGCAAACATGAAGGACAAGAGACAGCAGACACAAGAGGGAATAAAGGAAGTTCTGATTACATATTAGGAAAAAGAATCACAAGGGGGAAGTTGAAAACACTGGGGCAGGAGCCCAGATGGGCTGCAGGCTCTCCCTTCTTGGAGAGTGCCATCTAAGTTGCGCTAGCTTTGGCTGTGGGGGTAAGGGAGACCAAAAAGCCTCCAGAGATCCCTTCCAATCCAAGCTTGTCTGTGACTGTTTCACATAATATCCCCTGCACACGGGATAGAAAGAAAGCCCAGCAGATCACTGTTATGTGGCCTCAAATTGCAAAAGGGAGTGAGAAAGTCTTTGTTGGTAACTTCCTGTTGCACACCTCGTGTGCTACAGTAAATGGTGCTATTTTAAACTGAGGTTTCACAGTCTGGTTCTACATGTACAGAAAAAGCAAAAGTGAATGTCATTTGTATCTGAGCTTCCTGCAGAAGTTTATTTAAGGGAAAAAAAGTACCTCCCAAGCAAATCATAAAACTTAACCTACTGATCACTTTCTTGAAATGAATTAGGTTTGCATTATTGGGAGCACAACTTTTATGCAAAGACAAGCAGGAGAGTATTGGTTGCCAAAGCAAAGCTGTCTGGTTAAAGCTTGGACTCTGGGGAGTGAGGCCTCAGATAAATGAAGGAAATATACAGAATTCTTCTTTTTTATATATTTTTTTTTATTATAGCACTCCCAAGAAGTCTCTGGGGGCCTCAGTACGTGACTTTATATTTTAATGCTTTTCCTCCACCAGATGGTTTATATAAAAACTTATTAGTTTCATTCGTGCAAGTGGTTTCATGCAAAAAATGTCTATTTTTAACATTTTTCCTCAAGGTTTGGATTTAACTTCTTTTTTTCTTGCAGAAGTGGAGAAGTTTTCACTAGTGTCTAATATTTTAATCAGCATCATTCTTGCCATCAAATGAGATTCATACCAGACTGTGGCTGATGAACCCTCTAAAAGAATTTATGTCCAAAAAAGTGCGTTAAAATTACTTCATAAATTTGATTTATGCATCTTTTCATACAACCTTTATGTGTTTGCAATTTTCCATGAGCTTAGTTATGATTATTTCAATCTCTGCAAAAGCTGTGTGTATGTTCTGTCAAACATAATGATGCAGACCCTTTATCTTCCTTTTTTATCTTGATGTCATTACTTTGGAGAATACATTCAGTGTGTGAAAACTGGAGAGGGCTCACTCATGGAAACTTTAATTGCTATTACAGTCAAATCCACTCCCATTTCTGGAGGTAAGAAATTGCCCCTAGCAGTGAAATTGATGTGGTCCTGCTATACACGTTCTGACGGGATGTTAGGAGATCATCCCATATGAGTAATTTCAATTCTGTGAGGTCCTTTATGATTCCAAGAGCTTATTTGTAACCAAGTGGAGCAGAATATGGGAAACACCAGAATCTCTTCACTAAGACAGTCATCAAGGTTGATCCAGAGTAGGCTCTGTGTTTTTCTCTCTTTTCAGCAGAGCTCTCCAGGTGCTGTAGGGTGCCCAGCACCCAGTACATTGTCATACAGAGCACTAAGACCTAACTGTATCACCTGAGGTGATAGAGTTACCTGGAGGTAAATTGTTAGGAACCTGATTGCACTGGCCTCCATCTGCAGTCAGAGAAGGATCAGCACATTCAAAGTCCATATTATATAGGAAAAACTTCTCTCTCCTTTACTGACTTCTCTACAGCACTTGGAGAACCCAAAAACTTACGTCTGCACTACAGTAGGAAGTAATTCCACCTGTTAGGAGATGCTCAGCTGGTTGAAGAAGTACAGGGCACCAAAGATCTTACAGTTGCACTGCATAAAGTTCAGGGGTTTCACTTCGGACAGAATTTGCTTTCTGCACTGCACCACTAACTCAGAAATTCACACACCAGAAGTTAGGTGGCTGAATTCATACACAAATCTGAGCAAGTATCTAGCAAGTTGATGCATTATCTGTTAACACAGAGATTTAAAATGAGCAAATAAACAATCTATGTGCTTTCCAAGATTAGGTGTTTAGCTACTGTGCAGAAAAAAAAACACTGGCAAATAGGTAGGGGAAGAAAGAAGGTAAGGAATCAAAAGCAAGAAAAGAAGAGGGAAGAGAAAGTAAATAATGTCCCCATGCTTCTTCAATCTGTGGGTTTGTGCAGTATTGATTTCTGTTGGACATTCCGGGAACCTGAGCATATGTAAATAGAAACCACTCCAAAGGACAAAACTCTCCATGCAATAAAGGGATTTCCAATCATGAGTATATTGCTTGGAGGGCTTACACCACAGGGGCAATACATTGACAGACCGTGACTTCATATATACATCACTGTATTATTATAGCTGTTAGGATGTTCTGAAGGTTGTAATTAGTGAGCATCAGGGTGTGCAAGCCCCCCACATGGTGCTGCCAAGGTTAATCCATGTCAGTGCCTACAGGCAATGGTGGAAAATAAAACATTTCAGTGAACAGCACCAGGAAAATCTAAGCCAGGCCAAGACAGATACAAGGATCTGTGATATGAAATCAAAGCAAACATAATCCATGGGTGAGAAATTGCTGCTGATCCAAGCCTTATTTTCTGGTGCACCTCCTGCATCAAGAGAAAAATCTAGATAGGAAAATGGCAGATAGGAGTGTTGTGTTTTGTGTTTTTTTTTCTCATAAAATAATCCAAACAGATATCAGCACATCACTTAGAGCCATGGGTGGTAGCTGGACACAGGCGTTCATATCTGTGGGCACTGAGGGCTGGATGAGACATCTCCACCCCAGAGTGGTTGTAACAGCAGGAGTGATAACTGTCACACCTGATGCTTCTCAATGGACTGAAAATGTGGATCCATTTGCCCAGGTCCAAAGTTAGGCATCTCCTTTTGTCATTGATGACAACCTTGGCTTTGATAGCATCTAAGTTACACTTTATTTCCTTTTAGGTCAAAGCCTGGCCCTTCCTCAGCAGCCCTGCTCCACCGTAATGCCTTGGTCCCACTGCCTGCCCTCTCAGAGACCAGCCTTAGGAGCACAGCAGGCTTCTATACTCTAGGGGATACCTCTTACAGGCTGGTAAGGAGCCTAATAATTGCCTTTGGGGGTTTTCCACACCCAAAAAGCTGTATCAGTACACCAACACAGCAGTAGGAAGATAGCCAAAGCTACTGAGCTACCTCATCAATTGTCATTCTCCTCAGCATTTTTCTTCTCTTGCCTCCACTCCCCTTTCTGTGCTTTGAAATCAGCTGAGTCATCAGCCTTTTAAGTTGGGTCATCAGCTGTTGCCAATTATTTCAATCACATCTGAAAAACTGACCATTGCATGAAATGTGAATCACCTGAGATGGAATAAAAACCTTCTCCATGGCTCAGATTGCATGGAATTTTATTCCAATTGCATGGAAGTTTTTCAGCATATTACTCTGGGTGAGAAGACCTTCCCTTCCCCTGGCCTCTAAGGAAAGGGACTACCATCTTAGCAGCAAATAATCATTACCGTGATTTTGTCATAATGAATATTTGTACCACAGAAACAGATTCTAAAAGAATACTGTGCATCCAGACCAGGGAAATGGACCCAAACCATGACCTGCATGGCCTCAAAGGAGCTATGACTTGAATTAGAGTGAACCATTCATGAGTAAGCTGCATATCAAGAAACAGCTAGTTACTCTAAACATCGGACTTACAGTGCATATTAGCAAACAGAAAGAAATGTAATTCATCATATGAACAATCTGTTGTAATTGATTTGCCTGCATTGGTTACTTTCTAAATGGTTCCTTTTATCTTCTTCGGGAAAAGAAATAGATGTCAAGATTATCATGCCTTTTTCAAAAGGAATCAGAAAATTTCCTCTTGATGGACACATGCAAGTCAGGAAGCCGAAGAAGGTGTTCCTACAGTAGGACTCTATCCTCTACCATTAATACTAACAGGACTTTTGCCATTGTTTTGAATACAACAGAATTAAAACAATAGAAAAACAATACAGACTGCACAATGAATGAAGCCAAGCACAGAACAGTTGGAATGAATGCCTTGATTCCATTCTATGCTTATTTTCAAACCAGAAAACAGATAAACTAGGTAAAGACACAAAAGCAAACACTTAAAATGAATTAAGCTGTGTTTCAAGAGAGGGCTGAAATTCCCCTTTGTCCTCAAAACAGTCTTCTTTCCTCGTCCTCAGACAAGCCAGAGATTTAATTTGCCTCACACAAAGGAAGTGTTCCCAAAGGAATAAGCATCCAATTTGCAATATGACATGTGAATGCTTCACCTGCTTTGGGCCATGCAGAGAACCCGCCTTTCTACTGAGGACACTGCTGCAGCACAGTCTCCATGGGGAATTAAAAAATTACAGCCTGTGATGACTTCTGGATATGAGCAAATTTGGCCTGATCAGTGGTAAAAAAACCTACAATATGGGAATATAAACTGTACTTCCCTTCAGCATATCTTTGGGATTTAAAGAGTTCATCAGCACTGTCAAATAACTTAGTTCACTAGTTCACTCTTTGGCCCCAATATCTTTCCTGCTTAAGTGGTAGCTCAGTCCTGTGTTCTCTCTTGGAGAGAAGGTCCTCTTCCTTTCAGGCCTGTGTGTGGTTTTAAGCCCATTTCCCTATGGAAACCCCTGAGTTTTGCCCTTGAGAATGGACAAGATGGTACCCACCACTATCCCTGTTACCATCACCCTTAAGGTGCCCACTCCCATGCCCACACACAGCCTCTATTTCCTGCTGTGCGCTCCAAGGGGCCACAAAATCATCATGGATTTGAGGAAAAAAAAAAAAAACAAACAAACAAATCTTCACACAAACTCATCTGTACATTGCAGCTCCAGGGTACCATGGGATCTCTGGGGTCCCTGGGCTGAGGGCTGTGCAAGAGGAATGCTGCTAGCTTGCCCAAGGGGTGGCTGGCCTTTGGATCGGGAGGGTGGATCACACTAAACTGCTTGGTCTAGGGGCCCAGGATGGCTCCTTGTGGTGTGTGCCTTCAGCTGCAGTATAGCTAAAGAGATCCATCCATCCCTTGGACCTTATCTGTGCCTCACACAAGGGATCACTTGGATGAAATGGCCCTGCAGACACACTGGACAGCCCTGTGAGCAAGGCATCAGCCGTACAGCAGTGCTGGTCGTTGCATACTACACAAGAAAGGCTTCTGAAATTCTTCTTGCTCATCCATTTATCCTCAGGTCCCTGTCTATTCTGGAGTTGTAGGTACGTGTGAGAGGAAAAGAGTAAGCTATCTCTCTGAGAGAGTAAAAAGCATTTTGCAAAGGCAATAGCATTTTTTTTATGTTGCTTATGCCAAACATATTGTACAAGCTAAAGCAAACTCTAGATGGAATAAAACAAAACAGCTAATGGAAGGCTATAATAGACAGTGAGGCTAAACATCTGGCAATTTCCCACTCTGAGTATGATTATCAGTATCACTATATTCAGCCATGTGAATTATCATCACAAGTCACGTTTCATCTTATAATATGAAATGGCCACATTTGAAAACTCTGATCAACATAAATAATGCAGCTTATAAATAATTTCTAATTTATGTTTTGCTTCATTTTGTGACTCACGGCTACAGTGATATTTCAATCCCAATCACTGAAGAGTCTTTTCTGTGCCAACCAGGAATGAAGAAATTCTGTAAACACCAAATGGAGTTAGGCGGGTGGGGAGCACACTCCAGAACCCTGCTGTGCTGGCTCATCTCACAGGAGGTGGAGCTGGAGCTGACTGAGGTGAAGAGACTTGTACAGAGTCATAATCCTGTCATTATTCATAGAAGTTTGAATATAAGCAGGAGAGTTCATACTCTCGATATGGAGCATGTTATCTGGACACCAGACAGGCATGGATGGAGTTATCTGAGACGATGATCACTTGGGAGCAGTGACCATTGTTCACTTCAGGGTAAAACCAGTGGTTTAGGTGTTGCTCTCAGCTGAGCACCACAGCATACATCTCTGATGGTGGGTTTCTTTCAGCCTCTATACCTAAGACAAATGGCACTACCATAGGACATTTCTATCTTCAAGCCATGGAGACTTAGGCCAGAGCTGAAAAGTAGTCTTTTCCAATACAGAATGAGCCAGAGAAGCAGCTGCAGAGTGACCTACTGTCTCAGAGCAAGCCACTACCGTAATAGCAACCAGATGGTCAAGCTTTGCCTTTATTATTTAAATTCTTATTCATATCACAGGAGCGCTGATATTCTGCAGCCAAGATTAGCACTTGATAGACACATGACAGAAACATCCTTTGCCTACAAAGGTTCCCATTTAAATGTCAGGACAAGTGAAAAGGAAAGAAAAAACAGGTACACAGAGAAGTCGATTGTTGACCAGTGCCTGTACGGTCTGTCACTGCAGCAGAGCAGTGCCAGAGCAAGAGAGCAGGTGAGTGTTAGCCTCCCACCACGCTGCCTTCCCAGCCACATCAACCACCCTACAGCTGCAGGGGCTCACAGCTATCCAGCCTGCTTGAGACCTGCACAGGTTCCAGCAGAAAAGGTCCCAGTCTCTGCACAGGCAGTTCTGCTGTGCAGTAGTAAATAGTAGTGTGGTAATACCAGGGGGCAAAGTGAAGCTTCAACATGTTAAAACAGATAGATTCTGGAAAACATCCTATCCTGGCCTCCCCTCGATTAAATATGATGACAAACAATTTCACCAGCATCTCCTTGACATATTACTGATGCAAACTTTTTGGTTTTATCTTTGCCCATTCCCTTTAAGGAAAAAATATCTCAGTAGTTAGTAAGAGAGTAGAGAAAGATCCACCATCAGATAGCATGTGTGCTTTGTTTATTGTAAACCCACAAGGAGTCACATGCCTTTTTGGTTTTAATTTTGCCAAGATCTGAAAAATCAGTTTAACAGAAACAACAAGAACTTGCCCACAAGGGTAAAAGCCCAAGGGCAAGAGATAACCATATGGGATATTCTCAAGGTAGGTCACATTTTTCTCTAAAGTTGAGTAAACTCCTAGAACTGATAAAATCTTGCAGCCAGACTTCATTTGATATGAGAAAGCATTTGTGGGAGGGAAGCATCTGTTCATTATCGCTCGTGGGCTTAATTGTATGTTTCTTATCACCCAGTGGTGTTTTCATACTTACCACATGCACTACCGTATGTCCAACTTCGAAGAGAGAAAACAATATTGCAGTGCTGAGTGATTTCTTTCAATAAGGAGGATAGTTTCAAATAACCTGTGTTTCTTCTGAGAAAAGAGGTGAAATCTGGGGAGTGGTGTCTCCTAGAGGAGTTAAACTGACATCTTGGAGAATAGCATGCTGTTTTGAAAGACCATGTGTCTCCAGGGAGTTAGGTATCACTGTGCCTCATGCTCACAGGAGCTAGTGTGATTCATTTTTTCCTGGAGAGGAAGACTTACCCTCTTGCCTCACTTAAAAATAAATAAGCAAAACAAACCAAAATACTTTATATTTCTCTTTAAAAGCATATCAGAGCTCAGAAACAAGTGTGAATTAGGGTGAGAGGCAAAAAGCAGTAGGAATATAGAAAAGAAATAAGGAGAGCAAATTGATACGAGGGATGATGATACTCAAGAGTGTCCATTCTTTCTTGCAGTACTGCCCTCCCCTCCATGCCTGTCCCCTCTCACCTCATGCTCTGCTTTCAGACTCAGGTCTGTGGTCTAAGCTCTGGTTTCTACTCAAAACCTTCGGTATCAGAAAATGAAAAGGAAGTTCATCAAATTCTTTTCAAATTGCTTTTCCTAGTTTTCCATAGAAAACAAAAGAAGAAAAAAAAAAAAAGAGAAATAATGACTGCAGGGCTGAAGTAGTCCTCTCAGTGTGAGTTTAATTAATTGAAGCAAGAGAGTCCCCAGGAACCCTATCATCTTTCCCATCAAAAACACTGTAGTAAGTAACCCCATAGCTATAGAGGAGGGATTTTTTCCATTACTGTTTCAAACTCAACCCTTCAGAAATCCTTTGTGTATTTCAGCCGTGACTCAGCTAATTTAGGTACTTTAATTCCTTTTTTTCTTCCTTCCTGCTTTCCATATTGTTTTGTATTTCCTAACAATACGGACGTGAAATTCATGCTGTGAAGGATGAGAAGTAATCTCTGATAACTACTTGAAAGCTCAAGTTAAAAATAATCCTGTGGTACAAAAGGCTGCTTTTTCTTGTTTGCTAGATTCATACTCCATACTGGTCACATACCAAGGAGTTTACTGAGGTGTTTATTTCCCCACATTTTACTGTCCCAGTGTGCTAGTCTACTGAACTACACTCAGAACTGGCCATCCACTGCACCTCCAAGACATATTGCATTAAAAACCATAAGCGGACGCATGACAGTGATAGCTGAGGATTTCTTCTCCCTACTGCTTTAAGAAGCTTAAGTTCTAAAACCCGTTTGTTTATCCAAAACCTCATTATCAGAGACACTGAGAATTAGGTGGTTCAGTCTCTCTCCTTTTTTCTTTTTCTTTTCTTTTTTTTTTTTTTCAGTTGAAAACCCCTAGATTTGGCTGCCTGCAGGCAAGGCAGTAAGATGAAAAGTTTTGAACATTTATCCACTTTCGGCTTGCCCATCTCCAGCACTTTTCCTGTGCTCACATTCCCATTGCTTTTGTCTGCTTCCAGAAACACTTTGTTTTGCTCTTCTGAAGGAAGGCAATATCTCTGGATCTCTATCTCCCTTTCAGCCCCAGTTACAGGCAGCGAGCTGGGCAGAGTACACACAAGTTGGTCTGGAGAACTTCTTTATCCTCTTTCCAGGACTAGTCTACCCCCAAGCTCACCTTGTTGATCAACTTCTAACTGCCCTGACTGATGTTATTACAAATCCATTAGGTTCTGGATACAAGGAAGAAAAATTTTAAAGTCTACTGGAGTATCCATCATACTCAACACCTTCTTGTTGGGGTATTACCTTAATTTTCTTCTTTTCTCTGTCCTCTGAGTACAACAGGGCAGGGTTTTGCATATACAAACACTGATCCAGCATAAAGTCCCATGACCTCAGCTATGTCTCCTCATCTCCCAAACCATACCACCATCAACCACCATTTCTTGCTGCTGGAACTGTCACAGTTGAGTATCGTTTAGGGCAGAGCAAACCCTTCATTCACATGGTGGCCCAGACTCCAGTGGTACTTTTAAGCTCATAATTAAGCTAAGCTCTACAAATGAGGATTTCATGATCCTTTTCTCCCCTACTTATTCATGTTTCTTTTGTTTGTAAACTAGACCAGCATCACCTTCAGAGCTTTTCTGACACACATTTGACTCTCCGTCATTTCAGATCTTTAGTAAATCCAAGCAGCTGTAGTAATATTATAGTATGTTCCCACAATTCAAATTACAAAACAAAACATTCAGGAAGTATAAAAATGAAGCTTCAATAGCAGCTTTTAATTGGCTGCTCTTTAGTTGGAGTAAGTTTTCCCGTAGCTGTTGACCACACAAAACCAGTACACCATATCAAGACACTCATTTAATTTTTCTTTGACTCCTTAATTTTTTTCCCTATGCAGATTTTGTGGGTGTGAATTTCATTTCCTGATTCTATTTTCTTTTTTTTTTTTTTAATAATAATAAATAAATAAATACATGCATAAATGTGGCGCTATTTGATTTGAGAAGGTTATTGATTCTTTGGACATGAACTCCTAAGTTAAGGGGCATTTTTATGAAGCCCATTTTCCGTACCTCATCTAAACACTGCCCTTAGCTACTATCAGCAAAATAGAAAATATTTCCTTCCAAGCTTTTCATGTGTGCTCTGCTGCCTTCTTTCATAACCTTGGAATTTAAACTTAGAAAACACTTTTCAGAGTGCTTTTTCTATCTTCTACAATTCCTTGAAGACTGAGTATTTATGTGGTCTCCTGCTTACAGTTCTCAGTTTCCAAGGAAAGAAGGCAAAAGTTTTGCTCAAGAAACTTTCCTTCTACTTCCCACCAAAGTGCAAAATCTAATTGTCACCAACTGATTGTCATCCAAATGATGGATCTCATTTATTTTAGGGACCATCCACTCCATCTGAAAACTTGTCTCCTGGCAGAACAAAGAAGCCTTTCACTCCCCATTGTTCCTCCTTCAACAGCTGATAAATCCTCACATCTACTACACAAATCTCTTTCTTTATGTTTTTCCAAAATGTAATACAAGTGAGCAGTCCCGACAACAGCTACTTATAAGCACGAACTGGAAGCACAGAGTCAGTTCTCTTACTGACATCTGAAGCCACTTTCAGCATTGGGAAAGCACAGTAGGGGGGGCAGCAGTTGACATAGCTCATACAGACAAGGTAACAATGCCCCCACCAAGGGTATTAATACTTGTATTCTTCTGTATTAAAATAACAGTAAAAGCTACCAAATCAAACAATTAAGGTAAACACAGAGCTAATCAGGGAGGAGATTTAGGAGTTACAGTATAATTCCCCCCAAACCCCCTGCCTAATTAGTGAAGAAGATAAACTGGTTGACAGATTGCACAGCTAGAAAAACATAAAGCAAAGAAGGTTATAATATTTATTATTACAGTATAAGACAGTGATTAGACCCCCAACCTATGTACAGATCTAATCATCATCCCCTGGAAAGGATAATAGCCAGCCCTGTGAGTCTAGTTTGACAAATTAATCCATGCCTGATCCAAATAAAGAGATTTGTAGTTTTCAATGGAAAATTAGCTCCCTGGCTGTGCAGTGGGGACACCACCACATGCACTAATGGCACTGTTACCGATAAACAGTGTTGCACCATGACTGTGTTCAAGGATCTCTCAAACAGCACATGGCTTGATGTTGCAGCAAGGGCAAAGATTTGAGGTAGCAATTGGTATATTTGTGGAGCATCAGTCGTAACAGGACATAAAACTTAATCCTAGCCTGTAGGTGGCAGTCTACAAAGGGTGGGTTGATGAAGCATCTAATCCTGTCCTTGAAGTATATCCATATATCTCAGAAAGGTTAAGGTGAGGAAATTGACCTCTCTGAGTATCCCACAGCTTAGAAAACGTCGCACAAACTGGATTTTAGTACATATCTGTACTATGGTATGGCATTCTGATAGCAACAGGAGAAAGAAGTAATGTGATTAGTAGGTGGACGCCATATGGACACCCATGGTTGTCCATAAAAGCAAAGAGTGTGTGGAGCTTAGGGAACTTAGGAAGCCTCAGGAAACTCCTGGAGCAAAAAGGAAAATCAAAGCAAAGGATGTACCCCCCAAAACAGTGTGGAAAGGGCAGGCCTGACTTTTTTCCATGTAATTAATTAAGTTACTGGTTTGTGTTCTACAAGAGTTCTAAGGCTTTTGAGCCCCTCCATATATTTGAGGAAATGTCATGGCCATTCACTTCAGGGCATGGTCAGCACCACATTCCCTCACAAAATATTAGCAAACGCTGTCTATATTATAAGCTTTACTTTATTCACTTAAACAGTACAGAATCTACATCTTCATATATCAAGTAAACCAATTTCCTGCTGCAGTGTTTTTAATGAGATATAGAGGAAGAGTGAGGCTGCAAAGCTCAGAAGTTTGCCAAAGTAGGTTCCTACTTTCTATGTGAAAACCTTCATGTGGGGTTAGGCAGGTATTCTGGGTTCAGCAGTAGCAGTCATTTTTCTCCTTCTTAGTAGTTGGTGCAGTGCTGTGGTTTTGACTTTCAGCCTGGGAACAACGCTGATAACACTGATCGTTTTAGTTGCTGCTCAGTAATGTTTACTCTGACCAAGGACTTTCTGAGTCTCATGCTGTAACAGGGAGGAGAGGAA
>JASSUY010043236.1:6042-22810 GCA_032466535.1 Forpus xanthops | reverse complement strand
GTCCGACTCCGGCTGCAGCTCCGGCTGCTCCGTACCCAGGGGCGCCGCGACAGCTCCGCCCGCCCGCTCCGCCCGGCACCGCCCAGCGCCACCCGCCGGGATCGGGGCTGAGCAGGGGTCGGATCGCCCTCAGACCAAGCGCAGAGTCCTCACTCCCGAGCTGGGCAGCAGAGCTTGAGGGGATCAGCCTCTCTGAGAAAGCCAAACTCCGCAGTGCTCTTAGCTGAAATTAGCAGGATTGCAGCAGAAAGTTTATGCTGGATGTTTCTTTCTTCTTGGTCCCCGGCATTTTTAACCTCTTTCCTTCCCCTATTCCCATCTGCCGTCCCTTCCTTAGGTTCTAAAACGACTGCAGCCCTCTGCGGTATCGGCGTACAGGCATTGTTCTGTAACACAGATACGAGACGCAAGCATGAGCCTTGCATCCATTGCCAGCGCACACGGGATATCTGAAATCTCTGGGGTTTAACTATTGCAAGAGCTATGTGTTTCCCCACAGATCAAAAGAAATGCATCTCTGATTGAGACTTTCACCCAAATAACTTTTTCTGGGTTTCTTTGAGGTACAGTCTGAAAAACTATTCCCCCAAGACTCATGAGCAGGACTTGCCAGAAACATATGAAATGCTCTTTCCACAGCTTCAGCCCAAAGCTGGTAACAAAGCCAGAAGATTTGAGGATGAAAGCTGATAAGCTCTCTGAGCAGATTGTGATACCTCAGGCTGATAATAGGCAAGCAATATTTGGCATACACATAATATTCCTAAATTATCTCTTACTTTAGAGAAACCTCTCAGTAAAACAAGACACAGGGTGCCAAAGAGCAAGGTGTTCCTGCGGCATCTTTGGGGGTGTGAGGAACTGCAGCCGAAGCAGGTAAAGGCAGTTCAGGAGGAAGCAAAGAAGACAAAGGACAGACCAGAGCCAGAAGCCATGGCACAAATATCCCAAAGAAACTGCCGATTTGGAGGCTCTCACTGTGTGAGACTCCAGCTTCAGGCATCTCTGAAGCATCTGTTCTTTCAAGAGAGAGGTTGTTGAGCACTATTTGATACTGTATCAAAGCTTACATTCCCAGCGCAGGAAGTTATGGCTCGAAAGTAAAAAGGTTTTTAAAAATTCAGGCCCGAGGTTGAGCTCATTCTGTAGTTCTGTCTCTTGGTTTTCTGCCTTACCCTCCTTTTTTTTTAAATAGTTTGAAGAAACTGCACAAAACGTGGATCTGAAAGGGAGGGATGCAAGAAAGCAGTTTTGCTAAAAACTTCAAGCTGTTCTGAGAGCAGCGTGAAGAAGCATCAGCAGGCACTCACCTCCTTCAAGGACCCACCCAGAGGCTCCTGCATTCAGGCCTGAAGGCGCAAGCTGAAGGCCCGTCTCACTCTGCAGGACAGGGACAGGCAAAGGGAGAAGGCTGAGAGCTTACTGTACTCACAGCTTAGCATCTATTCCAGGAGGACTACAGGGACCTTGAGCTGTGCTTGTAAATCTTGTTGTGACTTCAGATGTCCACCTGAGGTCTTTTAAGTGGGGCTCATTTTCAGAAGATTTTAATTTACTGGAAGCAAATCTGCTTCAAATCATCTCAAATCTGGTATCTTCAAGGTCAAAATTCATTTTGCCCTTCTCAACTAAGACTCAGAGGCAGGTACTACAGCAAACAGCTGGCAAAAGAGATTGAGCTAATGAGGAAAAGACTGGTCTTCTGCTTGGTCTGTAGAAACCTGCCAAGAAAGTCCAGTATGGGAAAAGGCCCTGGGTACAAACATCCCCTTCAGAGAGGGAGAAGCACTCAGACGACACTTATTCCACTGAAAAATGTCGTTTTTGATGGGAGCCAAACATGGAGGAAAGGCACAGCAAGAGGGTTCCTCCCAGCCCAGCCATGGTACCTCTGGGCACCACAAGTTCAGCATCCAGCCTGGTCTTTATCCTGCAGGGCTTGCTCACATTAGCCTCCTTCACCTTACTGGATTTATTGGATTTTGAGCAATAAAAAACACATTTAGCAAGCATATCAGGGGCTCAGCATTGCTCTTTCACCTCTCTCCCTTGTATGCAGGCAGGAGTGAAACTTAATGGATACAAATGGGAAAAAAACTCACAGAAAATTGAGACTTACGATCTGACTTAAAGGTTCTTTGGTTGGCATTGAGGAGGAGGGAACAAGTAAATGGCTGTTTGGGAAAAGGGCTAACAGTCTCATTTTCACCATACTCATCATGTCTTGTGCTCAAATGTTGGTTCTGAAAAGAAAATGATGGCTCTGAGTTATTGGCGGCAGTAACTCAAGCAAGCAAAGGCAGCCTGGAAGATGCAAAGACATCCTTCTTCTTTTTCATCTTGAAAAATATATTTGTGTTTAAAAATCTCAGGTAGGAACTGCTTAAAGGTAAAAGAATGAACTTGCAATACTTTTAGTTGGACTAAGTAGCTGGATTTCTATAAGCTCCTATGAGGACTTTGCATTTTGGTCCTTGATTTTACGCTTCACAGTAGCTGAACTTCCATGCAAGTTCCAAAAATGGATTTAAGTTAACACAAGAATCTCTTTCCTTTAATAACAAAGCAGCAGCAGCAGCTTTGGTTACAAAGCTTTCAAAGACAGAAATAAGATCAATGATTTGCTGTCATTGTTTTTAAATAAACTTTTACAAATTTTAATATATCTGTTCCTAAAAGTAAAAATTTTGCCGATTAACCTCTCATTCTCACAAGATGGAATCTAATTATAGTATGAACCTGACAAGGGCGATCAGGAATTGTAATGACTCTGTAAGTGCATCATTTGCCATTATAAAGTATCTCAGAAACAAGTTACATCAATACAGTGGGACTCCACAACATGCCAGCTGAAATCCTCCAGAGCAGAACCCTGTTGCTTACTTCTCTGGTAATGTCATTCACTGCCATATCTCTGGTTCCTTGATGCAGCTGTTAATCCTGCGTCATGTATAATCTTCTGTGGGAACTGGCTGTTTAGCAAAATGCAGCTCACTCTGGATGTTGACTGCTAACGTGAGTATCCACATTAGACCTGCAAGGAGGTTTTCAAAATTTTCAGTGCCTTTAGGGTGCAATTAAATAACTGAGTGATTACCAAAATATGCTGGAGAATATTAAAGCTGTGAGCATATGCCTCTGTTACACATTTCAATAGAGCAGGTTGTACCTGCTGGTGTTGGAGCAGCCCTTCAGCGTGCTGAATGAGCCTCCTTCCTGAAATATTTTAAATTAATAAGAAATCAACATGATTAGCCAGGAAAACTGATTAAGCCATCCAGAAAGTTTAAGTGAAAAGAAAATCACTGTTTCTGGTAGAAGAATTCTGCCTGCCCTGCTGTCCAAATGCAGTGAGTGGCTGTAGGCAGCTGGAACTGCTGCTGGAGGCAGCTTTTTCCAAAGGTTACTGATCACTATTCAGGTCCTGCAGTAGCCTGCTGTTAGTAACACCCAATATAGTTCCCCAGCCATGCATTTTCCTGCCTCTTGCTTGCTCACTTGCTTTCTAAGCCTTATGTTCTTCAAAAAAAGCCCCCACAACCCACAATCCTTTCTTCATTTTAAGTCACATTTCATTAATTATATTGTATAATCACTATATCAAGAAATAAGAAATTAGAGTGTGAATTGGTAGTTATACCACGACAACATGCTTTTCGATAGCTGTTCACTTTCATTTCTGTTTTATGGAAGTACATAAAAATTACTCTTACTGCTGCTCCACACGCCCAGGGCCTAATTCTTTGCTCACATATGTTGTCAGCTATTTGACATGAGAGAACTCAATTTCTAATTCACACCAGCTAATAATCAGATTACAGACTTCTCTGTTTATGGATGAAGAAGTTTTAATACTGCAAGAGGGGCTGAATTGGGATTGCTGCTAGGCTGCCAGCTTCCGTAGAATTATTAACCACAAGGAGCTGCACTGAGTGTCAGTGCAGGGCTTACATGAAACAAAGAGAGGGCACAGCCTCCCTTCAGTCAGCTGTGCAAAAATCCTCTGTTTTTTTCCTCTTACCCCAACCACTTGTCAATGGAAAAGCCAGCAGCTATCATACCTTGCTGGTCATGGACAGCAAGTTCACATGCACCTCAAGGTATCCTAGGAAAAGCCATTCCTGGAAGATGCCAATGCAGCTATATCCACACACATGTACATATATGCACAATCCCATGGGCCCTGGAGCCATCAATCTGGCTGCAGCTGACAAAGTGAATGTGAAGAAAAATTCCCTCAAGAAAAGTATAACCTCTGATAGACTCAATAAATCAGCAGGATGCCATGCTTCAGTCTGGTTGCAGTGCCAGAAACTGCTGCTGCTGTTAACCCACAAGTCAATGTTTGGTTACTGGAATGAGGGATTCCTCAGAGTGGACTGTTCTCTCATAGTGAGAGCACTGCATTACCCCTGCAAGGTGCAGTCTTACTCACTGTAGGTATTTCCACTCCTACCACCCCAAAAATTCCCTCACTGCCTACTGTCTTCAGGTTTTGAAGAGGTATTTTCTAAACCAGTGTTTAGGTAATTGATATTTTGGACCAAACCAAGGAGACTTCACACCATCACTGAAAGACATGCTGAAAACTTAAAATATTCAGTCTGGTATATGGAACTGATGAAGAAACAAATATAGATTTTCCTCATTTGAACAAGTCAATATCTGAGGAAATATATAAATGTTTGCCATGATTACTTTCTGATCTTACTCTCTACATTCATTCTAAGAAAATGTTTAGAATAAATATTTGTACATCTTTTTATAAATAAAAGGTGTATTAAAATATTCTGTTACATGCACAATGATTCCTTCAATTAATTTTCTATTAAAGTGAAGGTGAGTAGTAGTAAATTACAGCAAGAAGATAAAAAAATGCAATAATAATTAATTATTCTGACTAGATTTTGCCTGCAAACATGGGATGCCATGAAAATAGGATCAGTGATGTCTACATATCGTTGCCTCAGTATGGGGAGTATGTTGTGAGAAACGATGGAAGTGAAAAGTAGCCTGCATGCAACTGCCTTGTTACCAGGGAACACAAGCAAGTGGTTTTTGATATGAGAAACTGTAAGCAGAGAGAAAATGGTCTGTGTCTGAACAAACTGAACGGCACCTGCAGAAACCTGCACAGACAGTAGACGACTTTACGAGTGGCACTTAGTAGTGCACCTCTTGGCATGTGTCTCCAAACTGCTGAATGAGTTCTGGTGAATCATAAGCAGTAGCAGAAGCTAAGGCTATCTTTAGGATCCCTTCAGTCTGCTTTGTGAATGCCTATTACCAGGCTCAAACAGGGAATGAGAAAAGAACAAACTTTGATCCTTTTCATCTTCAAATGAGACTTCAAAGTAATAGCCAATACTATTTAAGAAAACAAAACAAAGCAGAAAAAACATTTATGGCCATAAAAAGTATATTAATTTTCTTTAGCACACTAGTATCCAAAATTGACAGATGTTTCCTTTTGATTTCCTAGTTAATATTGTGGCCATTCATTAAGCCCCAAAGACCAAAGTCATACTATGTGAATGTACCAGTCACAGCATTCACAAACTGGTCAGAAAATGCACAAAAGTGCAGGAAATAACAGGAAAAAAAATATCAGATACATATAATTTACTTATGAGGAACTTTGGGAAAGAAGAATTAATTCTTTCTCTTCAATCTCACCTGAAGTCCATAGTAGACCCAAGGAGCACTATGCTCCACCTGACTGGATCCATTTAGCCTTCTGTTTGCAGAAGCTACTGCATTATAAAAAGAAAGAGGTGAACATGACTGATCTGAGAATTAGTTTTAATTGCATGAAAAACTATTACTCACACTGCTAAGAGGATTCAATATTTCTACCATGTGAGAGCTATGGGATGAGTAATGTTTTTGCACACATGAAGACTTAGAGGAGCACAGCTATCTCCCCACATATAAGGGTAGCCGTGTTCCCAGTCTTATTCCTCAACACTCTGGAGCTGCCACAAAATACTGCAAACATGCCAAAAGTAGTTTGAAGTTTCTTTCTGTACAAGTTTATGTTTCTTTGAGATTTAAATTCTTGCTTGCCAGGGAAAATGCTGAACCCTACGCCATACACTTGGCCTGCAGGATCAGCAGAGCCCTGTCCAGCACTGATCCTCCACGGATTTTCTTGCACACTGAAGGTCAGCCTGAACATCGTATTTCTAGTTTGAGACCATATCCAAAATCCACAGTCCAGAGGGGCTTTACTGAAGGTTCAAAATTAGAGCACAAGCTTGAACTAAATGTCTAGCAAGACTGAAGGTAGTTTGTATTCAATATACATAGCAAGACACGACACTCAGAAGCAGACTTCCTTTTTTAAAGATCAGATCTCAGCTAATAGCTAAACTTCTGAAACATTATAAAAATTCCCACAAAGTCAGCCCAGCTTTTCAAGTATTTATGTCCAGGTAGCTCTGTAAGCTTGTCAAGGCTTTGCCAAGCTTACTACGACTGAACTCGATATGATCAATTTCTTTGTCACCCCAAGATGAAGTTACTCCACACCACCTTCTGCATCTGGGATATCTGTACTAGACATCACATGCAAGCAAAATTCATTCCAAGTCATTGTGTTGGGCTGAGGAATTTTGCTTCAGGCTGTTTGTATATAGAGTTAGCATCTTACAGTTGGCAGTAAAGATGGACTGAAGGAAAAAAAAAAAAAAAAGGAAATTTTTCATATTTGATGGGTTTGAAGTTTGAATTAATAGTTTCTAGCTATGGAAACTGAAGTAAGGGGTTTATGTTAGATCTCAAAGGCAGCCAGAAAGAAAGATGCTTTCCAGTTTATGCAAAACAGAAAAGTTCAATGACAACAGCAAAGAAAGAGAAAGCAAATTGGGTACTGTAGACCCTTTTCCTTCATCTACCTGTATTAATACAAATCTAAGCAAAATTTTAGAGGCATGCTAGCATCTCTAGGTGTAAGAATTAAAAAAAAGAAAGCTTTAGAAGAATAATACTGAAACCCTAATTATTCCCAGCATCACAGTTCAATGTTACTGAAAAACAGACCAAAACTCTCACTTACTTCACTCAGTGTTAATCTAATAGCACATAACATAATTGTGTTTTTACAAATGCAAGGTAATCCACAATCAAATGAGTACTTTCCCTAAAACGCTGCACAGTGGTTTGTTCAAGGAGCAACAAGAAATGGCTGCCATCAGAAATGAAAAAATGCTTTTTTCTACTCCTCAAGCCAATCCAAAGACATGTATTCCCATCTGCCCACTTTAAAGGTGATTTTACAAGGCTTCTGGGATGCTGAAGAAGGGTCTACTCATTGCCACATACATAAAACAGCAGATGAGTGATTAATCTGGGTTATTCTTTCCTTACAATATTAAGTTATTGGCTGAGCATAGTTTGTGGGTGTATTTCTTTGTCATGGCAAAAGCAGTTATTTTAATTAGCAGAATGAAAGATGGGGTAGCAAACAATCCTGTTAGAAGGTCTGCAGCTCAGATTTCCAAGCTGGCTGTTAGGAGAACACTACATTGTCTCCCCACTTCTGGGGCAAGGGAAAGCAACCTGAGAATAGCAGCAGCCTCATGAAGGCTGCTAGCAGTTCTTTTGTCTTAGTTGACTACCAAGAGTGAGCTTACCTGGTAAACCAAGCACCGGTAATGAAAGAAGCAATAAACCGCACATGTTAGGCACAATCAGTAGCAGCGGGCTATGAAGACAATGCAGTCCAGGTCCAAACTCGGCCATGCTATGCCCTTGCCTGCTATTGTTTACAGCCATAAATGCTGTTCTTTAGCAGTTCCTGGGAGACAGTCCTCTTCTTCGATGTGTAACTTTTTTCAGTCTCTTCAGATTTCTGATGCCTTTTCAATAAGAAAACATCTGAAATCCCCCTTATCTCTCTCTTTTCAGTTACAAGTGTGTCAGTCACAAGCCCACGCTACTCAACAATATGATTGCTGCTGCACTTCAGCTGACAATCTGTGAAAGTTTTGCCTGCCCAAAAACATTGTGAACATTTTTACTTCCCTTTGTTAGAATTATGAGATGTTTGCATCTCATTGCCACGTACCAATGTACCTTCATACATATACATCAGTGAGATTTAGTGACATCAAGCATCACATCCCGCTAGTTGCGAAATACTACCTTGTTAATGAGTCTGAATGTTACTGCCAGCTCCTCATTCCTATATAACTTGAACATCCATAGAAATAATTTCTTTATATTTTATCATCCTTTTTATATTCTGGTTATAAAAAAAGTAGAACGCTATGTGGTGAAAAACAGTCTGGATCATCCACTTCTGTATTTTGCAATGAACCAAAGACTGTTTGAATGGAAATTACATTCAATGTTGTACTGCTTAAACTAACCAAGGAAGAAGATGTGAGATTAGAATTGTTTCTTTTTTTTTTTTTTTTTGGGGCAGTGAGCCTTTTAGTAAATCCTGGATAGCTGTTGAAGACCTGTGGGACTCACAGTGTTGGGAGGAATCAAAAACAACTGAGATTCCTGTGCAATTACATGTTCGCCAGCAGTTGTGCAATCTTCTAACAACTAACTCCAGAAATTATATTATCCTGCTCTCATCTTAGGTAAAATACTACAATTTATGCTTATTTGGATGCTGATGTCCTCAAATACAGGCTTCGCTGTCAGCTGCCAGTACCTGTAGGCAAGCAATGCTCATTACATTTACTTGTAACTTCTGAGACAAATGTAACATAACCATCCTGCATGCACAATAAAATGACACTAGCTGCAAACACATAATCCAGCCATTATTTTGGTTACAGTATATTTTCCAAATAATTTTGAAAATATGTTTCTTATTAAAGTACATGATTTGTCAAAAGTGTTTCCAGCAGGTGTAGGAAAAAGAGCAGAGAAATTGGAGCTTGCCTAACCAAGTTTATAAACCTGCTGTTTCAGTCTGAAAGATGAATTACACTGCAGGAGCACGTTCACTAAATGTTCATGCTCTCCTCCTTGCCCTCCTACTTATGTTCAAAGAGTAGAATAGAAAAACATAAATCAAAGCCTTAGAATGTATTTCTTTTCCAATTCCAAAGCAGCCATATCTTTATGCTAGAATCATAATCCCCCACAATACAAATAAAAAGCATGGCCCAGCAATCACCACTTCAAAATAATTACAGGCAACACAGTAATTTACACTTATCTAAAGCCTTTCACCCCAAGGATCCTAAAGCAATTTATATACAATATAGATGTGGTTGATAGAAAAAGAATAATGCCAAGGAACTACTTGGAAACTGAGGGATTCTCTGAACTATGAAGATATCTGCAGTCCAAAAATTTACATATCCATTGTCCTGCTAGCAGTTTGAATAAATCTATTACAACCTTCTGTCCCAAATTTAGGAATAGTTCTGAACATTTCTTCAGTTTCAGTTGAAGATTTTGAGAAATTAAGAAAGAACTTAATAATACAACACTGCCCATTAGACATACTCAGGTTCAGGAGGTGCTCATCTGAAGCATGACCAGGATTAACACATCCTTCTGGAGATAAAAACGGTCTCAATTTCTATACTTACTTCCCATTTTCTTTATAAAATTTATTTCTGATCCATGCAGCCTCTGAGTAAGCACTGGCCTAAGGCAGAGCCTTACTTCTTCTGTTCTAGCTCTGAAACACCATTATTTCCTACCAGCTGCTCAGCAAATTAAAGCAGACAGTCAATGGGTGCTTGCTGGGCTCCCAGTAGTCAATAGCACCAGGCCATGGAGGTACACATCAGTCTTTAAACATAACTGTGATATAGTTGCTAGTTCCCAATCTCAAACCACATACCTGGAGCACTGGGTGAAAGGAAGCACAGGGAACTGACTGGATAAGTATTTCTAAAAATTAACTTGTAATCCACTTACATCAATTTTCACATAGGAAAGGGCTAATGGCTCTTTCTATGTTATAAAGCAAAGATTTTATATTGGCTTTCCTCAGTTTTCAAAGTGCGAACACACAAACTTTGAAAGCATTAGCTGTGCATTTTGTAGGATCCCCAAAGGGCAAATCTGTGGAAAATAAAATTTCTTTTGTAATGTGAGTTACATATATATAGATATATATATATATATATCTCAAATATATATCAAAGCTCCCTGGCAGTCTTCAGATCCAAAGAGATCACTGCAAACCCCAACATTTTAGGGGAAACTATGTATTATTATCCCATTTTAAAATGGGGGTTTTGAATCAAAACACTGCAATGCCACAGGACACCTCAGTCTCAAGAGTAGGAAACTTACTTTTTTTCTTTATTCAGTCTGCTGGAACATATTTCTCTACCAGAACATGTGCATAAGCCTGTCAGGGTAATACAGAACTTTTAATGGATTGAATGATATTAGCACATACAACAGGATTGCAGCATCTGATCTGCATAGCTAATGCATATGCGGTCAATCTGAAAAAGGACTGACCCACTCCTTGTTATCAGGGGTGTTACTGGCTTAGGAAGGAGGAAAAGCTAACTGATGTGTGTTTGTTTTATTTTGTCTTTTTTAATAAAATAACATTTGGGAAATCTTACCATTTTTGCTACCCACATGGCACCACTTTCACTCCTTGGGGGCAGCTGCAGCATCTCTCAGCAGGGAAATAGAAGTTTTCTATAAAAGTACAGAAAGAGAAATGATTGGGTGGGAATTTTTTTGGTCTTCCTCACAATCCCTGATCCACTGACATCTGATCCACTGAAGACACTCAAGACAGGTGAATTATTCAAGCAGTTTTCATAATGGGATGCTAGAGATGGTTGATTGCATTGCCTTACAACAAATTTCTTTTCCTTATTACTTTCTTAGGTGGCAAAGAGACAACAAAATTAACATCTTTCTTTAATTAGAGAGTCCTTAGAAATTTTGAATATTCAGTGCTGTCTGTTAAGAAACAGATACCAAATAAAAAGGTGGATAACTAGAAGACCTCATAATGAGACTGTTTCAAGCTAAACTAAACCAGCAAATATATGGGGCTTATTTATTTTTTCAATTTTCATACTGCTTCAGTTTGTGGTTCACATCTTCAAGAGGAGAAAAACAATTTAGTATAAAAGCTACCCATAGAAGCTATGCCAATTTATACCACCTGGGAATCTCACCATGTGCTGATCTGTTTCATTCATCCCCATTTCTTGGCATATAACTGCCAAGGGACTAGTCTGGATCTGGAAATGTTTTACCCAAGCGTTACCAGTAATGCTGTCTCTCCCATTCTCTCCGGTCCATCTAAGCCAGAACAATCTTCAAAACTGGGTTTGTGAAAGTGGGTAGATGCAAGGTCAAAAAAAAATTGGACTGAAGAGGCAAGGCTCTGTTGTTGCCTTTGCTGCAGACAGGAGCTAATTCCATAGTTCATTTTTATCTTCTGTGTTTATGAAAATGATTTATAACATGGAGCTTGTGACTGCCAGAGAATGTATTAGATGACCTTAGTGATCCCATGAGTCTTCATCTGTGGTTTCACTGCTCTCATGGAATGTAGCTCTTATGAGAAGTTGGTCTGGAAACAGCAAGAATTTTGATTATCAGTGCAATAGGTCTTGCACTGACTTTGGAGTTCAATAAAGAATCATTGCAGACACCTGATAACAGGGAGTATATATTTGCTGCTTCCTATGTTTATAGTACGCTAGACTGGAAAAACATTCTGGGATATTCAGTCCAGTCCCTGGCTACTGAGGTGACCAAGTAATAAAATCTATTTTATAAACTGATGCATTGCTTTGTCCTATCAAAAGATATTTCATGTCCTGTAGTTTTATTTCTAGTTACAGAAACTTTCAGTCAGCTCCGGGCATACTCTTGGTGTAAGTGTCTTATGCAGGCTTGGGATATTAAAGCTTTATGAAGGAAGGAGGAAAGAGAGAGGCCCAAGGAGTATCCTTAAGCTCAGACACAATTTTACAGTATTAGGTTTTCTTAAGAAAAAATATTCTTTAAAAGGAGCTGAATTCTTCAAAATTCAGAAGCACCATTTTCTCCTTGCTTCATTTCAGAACTATGCAGGTTCTTACCTCAGCTAAAAAGGAAAAAGAATAAACCCTTCAGATACAACTAACACAGACCTGAGCCTTTCACATACTGATATAATTGCAGCTGACTTTGCCTCAGTGTTTTTGTGCATTTACTGCCCAGCACAAGGTAGTGTCTAGCAAGTGGCATGAATGCAGACTCACCTGGAAAAACTCATCTGTGTGCCAGTGTGCTGCGCTCAGACCTGGAAGTTGTGCTGCTCTCCTGTCCACTGGGATCTTTGAGAGACAGTCTGTGTGCTTTCCATGCTCAGTCATAGCAGCCTGTGAAAGACATGAGCAGCTCAGCTGCGGATGAAACATCTCATGAAGATGAAACATCTCAGCATCAAAAAATATGCATTGACACACAATCAATAAAGGATTAGGATTTAGGAATATATTAATTTACTGTGTACATGGTTTTATGGAAAATAGGCCTTCTCAAACAAAATTGAAGTTGTCTTACCATTAAAGTACGAACTTGGCTGCAAAAGTAGCTGTGCTGATGGAATAAAAGTCTGCTTCTTATTTGATTTTCTTCCAGAAAATGCTCTACCTGAAAAGAGCAGTATGTGACTACACAACAAGGTTCATTCTAAATGGATTAAAATTATAGAACTGATAGATCTTAAAGTATAAATTTAAATGTTAGTATCTGTCTTAGTTCAGTGCTGCTGCATTGCATTTATAAGCAGATATAAGTGATCATTAATAAAATACATAGTAACAATAAAAACTAGTGAGGTAGTCAATAATATTGGGAACTGCTGGATTATGTGAATCAATTGGCAGAGTAATGCAGATTTTAAAACTGCAAAATGTCAAGCATTAAAGTTTCTTAAAAGGTAGGAAATAGAATAGCTGGGCAGGCTGGCAGAGACTCCTCATAGTAAAAACTCAATGAAATGTGGCATACACAACTGAGAAGGTATGAGAGATCAACCCAAATATTTGGCTACATGTGAAGCAGAATCCAAAAAGACTAAGAGGGATGTTTTTCATATTTTTTAAAGGAGTTGTTAAAAATGCTGGAGAAGGGGAGGGGAAGAAAAGGAGATTGAAGGCAGAACAGGGCAAGACAGGGCACTAGTTGAGTGATGGACATGGAGCTATTACCAGCACTGAATAACTCAGAGCTCACATGGTATCACATAGGCTTATAATGAGGATATTAGATGCTTTGCCACTGCCATGGGTCACATCATTCTCACACCAGATGATGTGAAAGTTTTCACTGCACTCATGGCTGCTGTTGAAAGGAGACTTCTTCACCTTCAGCTTGTAAGAATGCTAATATCTTAAAGCTTTTACAATATTTCATAGAATTATAGAATCGTAGAATAGTTAGGGTTGGAAAGGACCTTAAGATCATCTAGCTCCAACCCCCCTGCCATGGGCAGGGACACCTCCCACTAAACCATGCCACCCAAGGCTATGTCCAACCTGGCCTTGAACTCCACCAGGAATAGAGAATTCACAATTTCCTTGGGCAAGAAGTTCCAGTGCCTCACTACCCTTCCAGGAAAGAACTGCCACTTATATCCAATCTAAACTTCCCCTGTGTAAGTTTTAACCTGTTACTCCTTGTCCTATCACTACAGTCCCTTATAAAGAGTCCCTCCCCAGCATCCTTATAGGCTCCCTTCAGATACTGGAAGGCTGCTATGAGGTCTCCACGCAGCCTTCTCTTCTCTACGCTGAACAGCCCCAACTTTCTCAGCCTGTCTTCATATGGGAGGTGCTTCAGTCCCCCCATCCTTGTGGCCCTCCTTGGGACTTGTTCCAACAGTTCCATATCCTTTTTATGTTGAGGACACCAGAACTGCATACAATACTCCAAGTGAGATCTCACGAGAGCAGAGTAGAGGGGCAGGATCACCTCCTTCAACCTGCTGGTCATGCTCCTTTTGATGCAGCCCAGGATACAGTTGTTTTTCTGGGCTGTGGGAGCACACTGGAGTTAGTTCATATTAAGTTTTCTCATTGACCAACACCCTCAAGTCCATCTCTGCAAGACTGCTCTGAATATCTTCTCTGCCCAGCCTGTAATTGTGCCTGGGATTGCTCTGACCCAGCTGTAGGACCTTGCACTTGGCATGCTTAAACTTCATAAGGTTGGTATCAGCACCTTGTTGTTTTTCATGTGCTTTAGCATGCCCTCCAGGGAAATCTGCTCCAAGATTTTGCCAGGCACAGATGTGAGGCTGGCTGGGCTGTAGCTCCCTGGTCATCTGGTTTCCTCTTCTTGAAAATGGGGGTTATATTTCCCTTTTTCCAGCCTTTGGGAACTTCACCTGACTGCCATGATTTTTCAAATATGATGGACAGTGGCTTACCAACTTATTTCACCAGCTCTTCCAGGACCCACAGATGGATTTCATCAGGTCCCATGGATTTGGTAGATATCCTGCTAGTTTATTGTAAAGCACTTCCCTGAAGTAATACTCTTTCATTCCCTGTTAACTTTGTATCCAGCTTTACACAATTAATTAGGGAAGTGTTCAAAGACATAGATTTTAAACCACTTAATTAATAAGGAATGAACATTTAATGGCTATTCCTCTCAGACTATTTAATTTCATGAGAGAATTTACAAGAAATAAAGAAGCAAGAAAAATCAATTTAGCGTATAACAAATTGCAACAGAAAACAGAAGTGTCTGATGTGAATATCTGTATGTCTAGCATTCGACTGTATAAAAGCATTCCTACCAGAGCTCGGGGTGTCACACATTTTTGATCATGGTGACACAACTGATTAGTTCCAAGGAACTTCCCAACTCAGTCAAACAAACTGGTATACCCATCACATCCCAGGATGTCAAGGCTTCCATTCCACCTCCTGAAACCACAATTCAGAAAAAAAAAAGAATAAAGTTTTGTCATTTGCTCCAGATCCTCGATAAGGCCGAAGAAAAAAGGTAGTGAGTTCCTGTGGTTCGGTACTCCTCCTGAGCACAGGTTCCAGTGACTGGCATTCAGCTCAGGATTGCACTGGTCCAGGAGGTTGAAGGCACTCATCATGGTACTGCAGGAGAAAGGAGACCCTATTCAGAAGGAAACGGGGCATACATGGCATCATGATGCCCCTGACTAGAAAAACTGTTTTCTCATCTTAACACCCAGCTGAGAAATGTGATTTCATGCAGGACACACTTACTTGAACTGCATCTTTCTATTATGGAAAAAATATCACGCAACAGCAGCAATCCACCAGTTTTGTTTTCTAAGAGCTGTCATGCTGATATCCCCATCATCTAAAAGCAAAATACCTTCTTATGTCAGTGGATAGTTTAATTGCCAAATGGTGGGAACATGCCCTTCTAAGTTACTGAAACCTTTTTAGTTGTTTCATTCCCTGAGGTATCTGCCACTAATAAGAGCCAAATTGAAGACAGGATAAGTTAGTAAAGAGCACTGAAATACTTCTTATAAGACCTAAGAAAGTATCAAAGCTGCAGTTACACTAAGCCTTGTAAAGACCATAAAAGAAACTGCCCCACTTCTAAGACATTTCAAATTTAAGCTCTGCTTTTAAAATAGAATTACTCTGGTACATAAAAAACATCAGGCTTTGGGTTGAGGAGAGATGCTGCTTTTTTTTTTTATTTTAAGAACTTGGAGTCTGATAAGATCTCAGTAGAAGCATTCAAAAAAAGCATTAAATTTGAAGATAGACTTTCTTCATCAGTACTGGCAAGACTGATTTGTGTGAAGATGAAATGAGATACAATGTATATAACATTTCAAAATAAATACCAGAGGGTAGCATTGCCATGATTTTGCCAGCCATCTCCATGATTCATCCCCATATGATGATTTAGCCACCTATATGTTTTTGCCAAGGCATTTGGAATATAGGCATGCTAATACTAAGCATAATGTTTTTTTCCTCAAGCTATTAAGCCTACCACAGTAATTTGAATCAATACAATAAGTCTAATTGAATGAGCAACAGGATTTAGATGAACTTTAAGGTGCCTTCCAGCCCAACCCATCTCCACAGAACTAGGACTCTTCTGCAGTCATCTAGAAAGGTATTTACAACAAATACTGCTATTCCACATTAGGAATTGTGGGTTTTCTGGTGGTTGTTTTATTTTTAAAAAAGAGATAACCTCTTGTCAAAAAGAAGGGGGAGGGGCGGAAATAATAAGGAAAGCTTTTGGATTTCAGAAGGTAAATCTGAGCACAAAGCCTAAGGAACTCTAATGAGTAAGGAGTAAATACCACATTGGCCAAAAATCAGGAAAGACTGGCTGGAGAATTGAGCAGATGGGGGTAAACTACAAAATGTTTCCTCAGCAAATCCCTGAGCCCATTCCGGTAAATTTTAGTCTGTCCAGCAGGAGTATCTCTGCCAAGGAGGCAGGATGCCTCTGCATTTTCTGTTCATGCCATGATAGGATTTAAACCTAAATATGTAAAACAATCATTTGAACTCTAAAATTTATGTAACCACTTATGACTAACTCCTCATTACATCAGAAGTTATAGTATACACAATTATCTCCCTAGTTTGGGGTTTAAATTAATGTGAGTGATTCTCTTCCCATTTAAAACCTCATTTTCCACATGTACAACACTTCCAACCAGCTTTGGAAGGGAAGTATTGAAGGGGCTAATTCCCCTCTGTTTTAATTTAACTGAATGTCATGGGTTCAGCAGCAGCAGTCATTTTTCTTTAAGCAGTAGCTGGTGTAGCACTGTGTTTTGGATTTTCGG